>LBNU01004047.1:15482-96525 GCA_014162995.1 Artemisia annua | reverse complement strand
TTTAAATGGTTTTGGTGTAGGTGGTTTTGGGTTAAGAGGTAATTTGTTGAAAAAGATAATTAAAAGAATATTAAGAATGAAATAAAGAGAAGATTAGTAAATAATCTAATTGTCATTAAGAAGAAAGAAATTTGACAATTAAGATTATAGGTTGAGAAAAATCATAAGTTACTTATATATCCAAGTAACAATACGTCGAGAATCCATAGTTTCATATCTCGTGACTTTCCACGAGTCGACGTTCTCAACTAACACCTTGGTGCAAACAAGTCAAGTGTTTTGCCGATATGTAAAGCATAACCCAAGTGGGAAAGGATGCATTTATGCAAAGTGACCTTGGACTTAGTTTGACCAATAAGGGAGTAAACCCGTTACGTGATTAGAGAAGACGTAAGTACGGGATATGAGCATATGGATGCTTTCACGTGTTGTTATGTGAAATATATAAGCTCCCTAAGTTTAGAAAGGCCTTGGCTAGAGGCAAGTGTTAGAAAACTTGAGTTGGCGTTTTCCCAAAGTGGGTGCTTTAAAAATAGGATCTCTCTAATCTCAAAACTCGTTTCGAGTGTTCTCAATTAAGCACATAACATATTCATACCTAAATTGAAAGATCCACATTTGTCGGGTAAGGGGAAGGCCGACTTTGAAAATTCGCCAAATTCCATACAGTCCCCTGGCGCGTCCCCGGCGCGTCAGCAGCAGATATGGAGTTTTGCGAATTAGGCTACCGTTTGATGTTTTAAGTGTTTCGAAGGTTTATTTGTCATTATCAAAACATTAGGAGATCTTGATAATGTTGCCTCAACAAAAAGTACAATCGGGCTAAGGATTAAATGAGAAGAATCCTTAAAATAAGTAGGATGAGAAATAACTATAACTACACATTAGAGATACATCAATTTAAATTAGATGCATCCCAAATTTTTTAGATGCATCATAATATATTTTCTAGCTAAAAATTAGATGCATATACATATATTAGATGCATTTCATCAAGTTAGACGAATCTTATGTATTTTTCATCCTCTACGGGTCAAATTTGTTGCTATTACTACTTTGCATCATTTTCACTTCAAAATCACTTTCGAAACTAATTGTGATGCATCTAAATGAATAGAGATGCATCTAAATCAAGTCGATGCATCTCAAATACGCGGGTATAGTTATTTCTCATTATTCTCATTTTAAGTTTTCTTCTCACTGGAAATATTTATACATTAGCGGGTTTTATGGTAATATTCTATATCCTAGGAGGTTTTATAAAAATGATTATAGTTTTGGGATTTATTGAAATGTTTTTTATAGCGTAAGAGGGGAAGGGAGAAGAGGGGGTTGGAAACTTTTATAACAGATAACTTGGTTAGAAGTTTCATGAAAATATTATATACAGTATCGTAGGGGTTTATTATAAGTATGTATATTGTTTAGGGGTTTTATGTCGATGTTTTTTAACGCACTAGGTTTTTTTTGAAAAGATCTTCTTCCCTTTGGGGGCTTTCATAACAATTTGATCAGTAAAGGGTTTTATGAAAATATTTTATTCGCCTAAAGGTTTTTAATGAAAATGTTGATAGCTTTAGGGGTTCTATATAAATGTTTTTTGCGTAATGAGTTTCTGTTAATTTGTTTAATGGATAACGGGGTTAGTGGGATTTATGACAAAATAGTTTATAGCATAAGGGGTTTTTGTGAAAATGTTTATAGTTTCGGTGATTTTATGTAAATATTGTATAGCGTAAAGGGTTTTCTTGAAGATATCTATAATGGATAACGGACTGTTATTTTTTCTAATGAATAGTGATTGGTCCTTTATATCTCTGCTAAAAGGTAAATTGCAAATCGCGTCCCTGTGGTTTGCTCAGATTGCATGTTTTATCCCTGATCTATCGAAAGTACAGGCTGTCTCCTTTTGAGGAACTTAAAGGTTCATTTTCATCCTTAGTCGAAAGTGAAACGACTACTTTGCCCTCGTCTTCATCCCTTTGAATTCTATTTGGTTTTTCTTGTTTTCTCTAAAAATAAAATTCATCCATGAATATTCATCTTCTCTCCAGATTAAAAAAGAACATCATACACACAGATACATAACTTTATACACATTCTATATTTCCTAGATTATACAAGAAAACACACTAGTAACACACACTAAAATAAAACACTTGATATCATAATATTTAAATTCAACCTAAATCAAAATCCCTAATTTCTAATATTAGAACCTATTTCTTATATTTCTCTTTAATTTTCAAGAACACACATAACACAAATCAAATCCACCTCCATATTCATCATAAACTCGTCACAACACCCAACACTCACTCATACACACAATCACAAAACTAGATCTCGTCGTGGGCGTCAAATTTGTCTGTCAGTCTTCATAGTATTTGAGATATGTAGTTAGGGTTATGTGTGTATGTGTGTGTGTTTTTATATGTGTGGTTGTATTTGGATATGATGAATATGGTGGTGGTGACATACAGATTGTGGTGAAGATGAATGTTTTAAGTTAATAAATGTGTATCTGGGTGTTTGGATAACTAAATTTATTCACTTCTTATTTTGGGAACCGAATCTTTTCTAATGTTTATGGTGATTTTCAAGTGTTTTTCATGTTTGAAAAATAAATAAATAAATAAAATTAGAAAATTTAGAAGGTTGAAGACAAGGGCAAAGTAATCATTTTACTTTTAACCAAGGACAAAAATGAATCTCATAGTTCTCTACAGGGAGGCCGCCTGCACTTTCGATAAACGAGAGACGAAACATGCAATCATAGAAAACCAGATAAAAGGTTTTTGCAATTTACTCTTTGTTGAATGCTTATATTAATTGTTAATGTTAAAATACACTAAACTTGCGGGGAGTATGTATATATATAGATTCATATGCGAAATTTATACGGTATATATGACTTTAGTTAGAATATTACTAATTTAAAATATCAGGATAATAATTTAGGAATATATCTAAATTGTCATTTTTAATAAGGGGATTGATACTTACACATATGAAATTGATTCATACACATAAGAATCATTATAAATTGACCATTATACCCTCATTTATACTTTAGTCATATATTATTTGGAGGGCATAATGGTCAATTTATAATGATTCTTATGTGTATGAATCAATTTCATATTTCAATTTTTGTGTGTATTTTGGTCATGTAAAATGCTTATTTTACCCTTCGTTGTCACTAGAGTTGTTACAAAATATAAAGGGTAAAATGGTCATAAAACATGAGCAAATACATACAAGTATCGAAATTCAAAAGTTTACAGTATATAACAGAAAAAAAAGAAGGTTACACACAATTATAAGAAATGACAATTTACATACATTTTTAAGTAATTATCCCTGATATAACTTGTCTTCATAGTTGATTGATTCGTTTCCTATAATTAAATAAGTAGGGAAGTTTTTGTTTGAAAGTTTTATCAAATGTTAAAATGTTTGGTGCAATGGATGTTTCAATACTCCATCAACTCGGACACCAAACTAGAAGAATTAATTCAACGGTGAAATTTTTACATAGTTTATTTCATGTTAAAGAATGCTTTAATTTCTTTCCAAGATATTTTATATATTAAAGTTTTGTAGAAACATGTTAATCAAATGTTGACTATAAATTTGTTAAATTGAATGGTCTGCATATATATCAAGTTATGTCGTAGACAATGACATTAAACTTTTTTAAAGCTATTAACCTTGATGGCATATTATTGTATGACAGTATTTAAATGCACCACTTGTTTCAAACGCATCAATTAACTAATTTAATCGTATGTATATCGTACAATTCGTACTAACTTCATAAAAGATAGAGAAATTCGTGAACGCAACTTATATATCCGTATATCGCCATCTCGTGAAGTTGCCCAACGGTCGTCGTTTTTTTTTTTTTTTTTTTTTTTTTTTTTTTTTTTTTTTTTTTTTTTTTTTTCTTCCCTAAAGAAAGACAACATAATATTAAAAACCTTGAAAGAAGTTAAAATACAATACAAGTCGCCTCGCCTCAATTAAACAAGAAGCTTAAAAGAGAGAAGATCGACCCAAACATACAATTAGTAAAACTAACACCTAACTTAACAAGACAATACTGTCTCACACTAAAAACAACTCAAATGACCCATGCATCACTGCCACCTGGTACTATATGAGGATAAAAATAATCCAGACATAGCACAAGTCAACAATGCCCAACTGTCGTTAATTGTGTTTGATGTTTGTAGTTCATAAAAGCAAATAACTTTCATGTACATTTAAATCGTTTTGATGACCAAGATTGAAAGGTAAAGCCTAATCAAGTAATCAGTTGATGAAGGAAACATGTGATTTAAAAGTTAATCACTCTCCTGTAAGGGTCATACTTAATAGCAAGTGTGATTCTTTCATTCTTTGATCATGTTTTGTATGCGCTATATACTGTATGTAGACACATGTTTACACATTATGCATGATCTTTAATATAAATGAAAAGGAACCAAAACACCAAAATACCAAATCATGTCCAACTGTCCAAGCTTGTATTTTAGGTTGATTTTTTTCACACTCATACAAAGGATTCACTTGTCTTGTCATAATAAAAGATATATAAGTTTTTTGATTATATACTGAAAAGACATTTGATTAACTTTATACAGAGTATTTAACATCAAATAAGGTATAAAGTCTTGCTTCAAGGCTTTAAGGGTCAGCGAAACAGTTAAAGTTTGGGACACCAAACTATATGATGCGTGGACTTTTCAGCTAGAAACGAGGACCCGTGTCTTGCTTATTGAAAATAAATAAGTAATCCTTAGTAAATTTACATTTTCTGTAATTTTTGTTTTTAATATATGAGTATAAAAGAAATAAACAAAGCCCAGGCTAGAACAATATACTGCCTTGAAAAAACTCAAATTATGGTTTTCTTAAACCATGTTTTTAAGTTAGAGGAAAAGAAAAATAACTTGTTCAAATTACATGTATGTCTTTTGGTCGTTAATGTCAAATCTTTTAAAAAGACATATTGGTCTTTACACAACTTATTATATAGTTTCCCTTCCCTTTCCTCCCAAAAATGAAAGAAATGATTTTTAAGAAAAATTCCTCTCATCTTCCTCTCTATTTCTTTTTTCTCTCTTAAAGAAAAACTCAAACAAACAGTGTGAAAAAACGGGTGCAGCATTTCTATAATTTTCATTGTGTGCTTAAATGTATAAATAGCAACACACTTTTACGGTCATTTAAAAAACTCCATTACGTTGCCGAAAAGTGTTACTTGTAACACAACTTTAATATCAGAAATTTACTATGGTACCATACAAAAATATCGTAGCACATTTCAGTTTTTTCATCGACTCATGTCGTCGTGTAGTAATCCAACATATATACCATACTGTGGCCCATTCAAAGCCCAGCCCAGCAGATTATAATATCGACTGAATTTTAGAAACGATGTTATGTAATAAGGTTGAAAACAAAAATGTGGATATGAACATTTTTCTTTGTCGACATATTATGGATTCTAGTAATTCTACATCTAAAAGTCATGAAAAGCCAAAACATTGGATGTCATACTTACTCATAAATAATTCTAGTAACATGTTTCAATATGTATTATACGTCAATGGGGTCAAATGCAACCGTTCTTTAAAGAAAAGAAAAAAAAAAGAATACCAAAAGAGTAATCATAGTACGTTAACCAACGGTGCACTATAGTTTCAGGTAGAGGTGCACAAAGTAATCGGTTTTTTAACTGAACCGGTAAAAAGACAAAACCGGTTTTCCAAAAACCGCTTTTGAGAAAACCGGTTTCAGTATAACGGAACCGTCAGTTGAAAACCGATTTGCATGTTTAGATGTCAACCGGTTTGAGAATTGGTTCAGGGTCATGAAACCGCTTTTTCTTGTCCAAAACCGGTTTCAAACCAAACCGGATTGAGTCAAAACCGATTTTTGACCGTTTGACTCTAATCGAAACCGGTTTTGAAACCGGTTCTGTTTAAAGTTTATAACTGAAATGTGCACCTATAGTTTCAGGCTTTTAGCTGCTTATAAGGCTTGACCCATGAAGTGTATTGGGCTATACACCTTACAGGATCAAAAGTTTGGCAAGTTAGGGGTAAAGAGAAGCTGGGTAAATTGAATTATAGGTTAATCCATAAATGCATAAGATGCCTCAAAGTAGGGTTGAGCAAATCCATCCGAAAACCGACCCGAACCTACAAACCGACCGAAACCGGAAACCAACCCGAACCGAGTTATTCGGTTTTGATATCTATTTCTCGGTTCGGTTCTTAGTTTGAATTTTTTTTTTCTTTTTCGGTTTTCAGATCGGGTCGGGCTTGACCCGATGCTCACCCCTACGTCAAAGTGGCCATTCATAGAGATAAAGAAAGATACATACGCAGGATCATTTTAAATTAAATGGGCTACCTTTTTCTTTAAAGGCAGTTCCCATGATGTTTCGTTTAGCAACTACGAAGATTGAGGATTCGCCTTCTTATAAATGAAAAGGTGGCATCAATAAGAAAACTTAATACTCTGTAATAACAAAACTTAATGCTTTGTAATATACAATTTCTTACCCCCCTCTCTTGAAGTGGTTGGATCCCAATGATTATATTACACAATAATACTTGTTCTCAAATAGAACCAAGTACTAACCAATTTGGCTGAAAAAGTTCAACGGATTCCGCATAAAAGATAATGTATTAATGTGTAGTTGTCGTATGTCTTTACATATAGTAATTGGTATACATAAAACCATAAAACACAGAGCCTTACAAATAGTGTATTAGCTAGCGAGTCATCGATAAATTGCAACGGTGTAAGGAGCTTTGATACCACTGATGAAAAACAACAGTGTAACATGCAATCATTTAAGAAATTATTTAACCATTAAATATAACAGTCATCGATAAATTGCAAAGCTAGGTGTTAGCTACTTAAACCCGCAGTGAAGCGCGAGCATTGCCTTATTCATTTTAACAAATCAAAACTGACACATTGTAATACATGCAAAAAAATTATACATTTTGACTCTGAATCATCATCAATATAGCAAGTGTGATATACTTAGTTTATCACCTCTACTTTCTAGCATACGAGCAGTCCCTAAGAGTAGACACAATAGTCACCATTCCTCTCACCGTCACATTACCATTTAGCACATCATCACACCTGTCACCTTTCAGCCACAATGGTCACCACTCCTCTCATCACCATTAAAATACCTACTTTGTACAAACATACCCCATAAAATACCATACACACTCACAAATCAAATAAATAAAGGAAAATACCACCAAAATGTAGTAAACTTACCACCTTTTGTAATTTTGGGTAGTCATCTTTTTTTTCCCCCTAAATTACTAACAAACTTTCATCGTTAGACATTTCTATGTATTGATGACATCATATACTTGCATCGTTAGTCCATTATACTAACGACTGTTAATAAATAAATTAAAATTTGGTTATCTCATCATATACTCGCATCGTTAGTCCGTTATACTAATGGTCGTTATTAAATAACTTAAAATTTGGTTTTCTTACGTTTTTTCACGTTTTTGTCCGTTTTCTCACGTTTTTATCCGTTTTTTCACGCTTTCGTCCGTTTTTTCACGTTTTCATCTGTTTTTACACATTTTTCTTCGTTTTTTCACGTTTTCATCCGTTTTTACACGTTTTCGTTCGTTTTTCAATCCTTTCGTCCGCTTTTGCATTTTTTTCGTACGTTTTTACACGCTATCGTACGTTTTTATCCGTTTTTTCACGTTTTTGTCTATTTTTACACATCATTCGTTTTTGCACGTTTTCATCCGTTTTCACACATTTTCGCTCGTTTTTGCACGGTTTCATCCGTTTGTTCACTTTTTCTTACGTTTTCATCCTTTTTTACACGTTTTTGTTCGTTTTTACACGTATTCTTACGTTTTCATCCGTTTTACACGTTTTCGTCCGTTTTTACAAGTTGTCTTCTGTTTCTATACATTTTTTAGGTTTTTACACGCTAAAAAAATGTAAAAACAGACAAAAACGTGCAAAACGGATGAAAACGTAAAAAAGATATAAAAATGGAAAAAAAAACCATATAAAAATGGATGAAAACATGTTAAAACGGGCGAAAACGTGTAAAAAACGGATGAAAATGTGCAAAAAAACAGATGAAATCATGCAAAAACGAATGAAAACGTGTAAAACTGACAAAAACGTGTAAAAACGTAATAAAACATATAAACACTAAAAAAGAACATATAAAAATGGAAGAAAGCATGTAAATGGACGAAAACATGAAAAAACGTGTGGAAATGTGCTAAAATGTGTAAAAACTGACGAAAACGTGTAAAAAACGTGTGGAAACGATGAAAAAACGAACGAAAACGTGCAAAAATGGACGAAAATTTGCAAAAAGTGGACGAAAACGTGAAAGTACGGACAGATAATGTGAAAAAACAGACAAAAACTTGAAAAAACGAAGGAAAACGTGTAAAAACGGACAAAAACGTGCAAAAAATGGACGAAAACGTGAAAAACCGACGAAAACATGTGAAAAGGTGACGAAAACGTGTAAAAACATGAAAAAACGTAAGAAAACTTAATTTTAAGTTATTTACTAATGACCATTAGTATAAAGGACTAACGATGTAAGTATATGATGAGATAACCAAATTTTAAGTTATTTATTAACGGTTGTTAGTATAATGGACAAGCGATGCAAGTATATGATGTCATCAATACACAGAAGTGTCTAATGATGAAAGTTTGTTAGTAATTTAAGGAAAAAATTGACCATACAGAATTACAAAATGTGGTAAGTTTACTACATTTTGATGGTATTTTCTCAATAAATAAATAATAAAAACACTCGTAAGGCTCACAAATACTCAGTACACAACACGTGACCATGCCACCACTTCTCTCCCCCCTTTTTCATCGTGGCACATGACGAGGGAGGCCTCATAGTGGGGTTGTGTGTGACAATGGCGAGTTGAGGGTGATGACTCACCGACCACTCTGTCTAGCCTAAGATTTTGAAGGCCTGGTACAAAACTTACAAGCAGGTAAAATGGTGCCCTAATTATACATGTTAACTAAGTTGATTTAAATAAATTACAGTGACATTCTGTATTGGAGCATTATTGTCATTTGGCACTCGATGTAAAGCTTTAGGTGAACATTTAGACAAATTTCAAATGAGTGAGTATTATTATTATTGTTACTTCATATTTTATCACCAAAATGTAAAGGTCCTATGCACACTTCGCACATCTTTATATATGGCTCTGATATGATACTTGGGACAATTTTCCATTCCGCTTTCTACCTCGACTAAACTTAAGACAAGTTATGATAGTTAGCAGTTTTTCACATTAAACTTATATGCCCGGAGCATATGTAATATGATGAGACATTAAAAAAGAAACATGTTACTCTTAACTCCATATTTATATATTGTAGTTGTTATTCGTTCATATCAACTTACTTGAAATATTAAACTTGTTAATTAGTAAAAACTAACCGTATGCCAATCTACAAGCAAAGTAGCTAATTTATTCCAAAATTAAGATGGAGGAAAGGGGGATAAAGGTAAAAGCTTCCAACTGAAAGTAAGATGCAAACTTCTAATTTTAGGAACGAATAAGTGTTCCTAAGAAACGTTTGTTGATTATGTAAACACTTTGAAAAATTACAAAAAAGAACTCAACCAAATAGTAACACACATCCATTCTAGTAACTATCTCTATTACATTATACCCTTTAGTTTAGATACTGATATATCGATCAAATCTAAAAAATAAAATAAAATTTAAAAAAAATGATAATTGTGTTATTGAATTTCATATTTAATTTGGCTGATAGTATTATCTTTTTATTAGAAGAAATGATAGTTTTATTTCAATCAAATGCTTTCTTGTAGGAAAAATGTTATACATGCTTTTAGTTTGTAGAATACACTTTTGTTTTCTAGAAAAATTTTGTAAATCAAAATCTCGTTTAGATTGGTTTTTTTTCTAGGGCAAATGTTTTTAAAAGTATAACCTTTGCCACCATTTGTGTTTCTGGGTATTTAACAAAACTTTTTGCTTTTATGGATATTTTTTCGTTTTATTTTTATTTTATTTTATTTTATTTTATCTTTTATGGGTACTGATGACTAGTGATAACCATTTTACCTTTTCAAATTTTTTTTCCAATTTTTTTTGAAATTCTTTTTCAAAATTTTTTTTGGAATTATTTTGTCGCAAAACTTATTTTCGGTTTTTTTCCCCAATTTTCCTTTTTCGAAATTCTTTTCAATTTTTTTTTGGAATTTTTTCTCAAAAAACTTTTTTCTGAAGTATTTTTTTTAGAACTGTTTTTTTCGTCACATGTAAAAAAAATTCTGATTTTTTTTCGTCACATGTGAAAACGTATAAAAATGGATGAATAAAAGTGAACGAAAACTTAAGAAATAAGACGAAAATGTATAAAAACGGATGATAACGGATAAAATGTATGAAAACCTAGGAAAACGGACGAAAGCATATAAAAACGGACTAAAACATATAAAAACGGACTAAAACATATAAAAACGGAAGAAAACGAACGAGAACGTATAAAAATGGATGAAAACGTAAAAAATAGACCAAAACGTAGTAAAACGGACGAAGACGTAAGAAACGGGCGAAAACGTATAAAAATGGACAAAAACGTATAAAAACGGATGAAAACGAATAAAAATGTATGAAAACCTAGGAAAACAGACGAAAACGTATAAAAACGGACGAATACGTATAAAAACGGATGAAAACGTATAAAAATGGACCAAAACATAGTAAAACGGACGAAAACGTAAGAAAATAGGCAAAAACGTGTAAAAAGCGGACGAAAACGTATAAAAACGTAACGGGTCAAAACCAGAAGAAGTGGATCCAAAAAAAAGTTTAGGGACGATGGATGCAATTTTCGCTAACCCTGAGATACCATTTACGTAATTTACCCTAGGGACGGTGGATACAACTTTCGCAAATTTGCTTGGCAAAATGGTTATCACAAGTTTTCAGTACCCATAGTGCCTGGATTTTGATTAACCAACTCTTGGGCATACTCTCTAAGCAGTGCATAATGTTTCGTAAAAACAGGTATACCTGATTGATGTTCACAGTCTTTATTGCATAGCAAATCATACTTACTTACGGGAACATCTTCAATTAGCTCATCATCGTCATCAAACACTTCATCATCAAACACTTCATCATCATTTCGATTATAGTCCACCTCTACTACTTTCACATTTCCCGCCACTCTGTTCTTCTGTTTCATTATCCACCTCTACTACTTTCACATTTCCCATCTGACCACCTACAATTGTAAGTCCATAACATTAACAACAAATACACCTTTTAATAAATAAATAAAAAAAAAACAAAAATCACAAAACATGAGGGAAATTAAATAGGAAAATGCACTGTGTCTTACCGTATCGTTCAAAGGCACGGACGATCGATGTAATCTAACCGGAACTATACGGATCTATAAGTATCGTTCAAAGGCAGTAAATATGAAAATGCACTGGTAAAGATTTGGCGGCAACAATTAGGGTTGTATCTGAAGTTAAAGGGGTATATTAGTCATTTCATGCGATTATACCCTTGACTAACAGGAAAACTAACGGAAGTTAGCCAAAAAGGCCTCTCGGTGGCAATTTTGCACATTTGCATAACGTTGGGGTCTTTTTTGCGCTACTTTTTGTCTCGGTCCCCTTTTTGCTATTTCGTGGAACGTTAAGGACCATTTTTGCATTTTACCCTTTTGCTTGTTTGTTTGTAACCCAAAGATCCACCCTCTATCTCAAAATAGAAAATACAACATCAATGAAACGCGTTTTCTAAAATTTTCGAACATTTTATATACAATAAATATTTAAAAAGAGTTTTGCTAATGGCAGCCCTAAGGGTTGTTGTTAAGAGCTTGATTTTATTATATATGAACTAATGAGTGATTCTTATTGAATGACATTTCAGATAAAAGTGGATAAAATCCCTAAAAACCTGAATACACAACAAACACTTCATTCTCATTGGTTGAATTAGTCTATTACAAATAATTATAGTAAAAATGATCATATTAACGACAACCCCTAGGGCTTTCGTTAGGAAAACCTAAAAAAAATTATTATTTTTATATACATTATGTAGGTTCTCTTTCTTGTCGGTTGTTCTAAATTATATAAGACTATTGGACATTTGGAATTAATATTTGTATAACTTAAGAGTTAAGATGTTTCTTTTGTATGAGGGGTACAAGTGTCTAAAAGAAAAGTTAGGACAAAAGTGTTGCTGTGGCTAAAATATCAAGGGTAAAGATGGTAATTTAAAAAACTATAAATACATTCATACATTCAATGTAAATAAAGCATACTCGATTATTCATGTTCAAATTTACCTTCAAAAAATAAAAATAAAAAAGTTGGGTTTTTTTTTTTTTTTTTTTTTTTTTTTTTTTAGAGTTTCCTAATAGGAAAAATGGAAAGCATTAATCATTTTGCTCACAATAACCATCCATTGAAGCTCATTAACTGGGAGAAGATTCAACTTCCAGGTAACATTGGGTGCGACATATGTGAGAAACCTTTAACAATTGGTGAATTTCCATATGCTTGCATCGAATGCTTTTTTTTTTTTCCTTCATAAATCATGTTCACAACTTCCTTTAACCATCGTGTTCCCTTCCTTCCATGAGCATCCTCTTAGAATCGTAATGCTTAGAACTGTAGACGATTTTCAATTTGCTACATGTCACATTTGTTGTCATAGAATAACTAAAGACGGGTTCGCATATTGTTTTGGGGGAGTATTTAATGCTTGTAGTAATTGTTGTCTACTTGAGTTTGCTCGCAAGGCAGAAGCTGATGCTATCAAGGAGGAGGCAGCGACCAAGTTACAACACGAAGGGCACCCGGAACATAATTTAACCCTCCAATTAAGATATGCGGCATTTCTTTGTGATGCTTGCAAAACCGAAGAAAAAGGCTTATTCTATCAGTGTGATTGTTGTGACTTCTGGATTCACAAGACTTGTGCTTCCTTATCCCCTACCATCGATCTACCACATCATCACCCTAATCACCCGCTTGTTCTTGTCTACTCGCTACCGGAGAAGTTCTACAGATATCCTTATTATTGCAAATTTTGCAACAAGTACATTCGGCGGGATGATTGGTTGTATCATTGTGGAAGCTGCAGATACTTCACCCATATCAAATGTGCCTTAAATGCACAACAACAATCATCTAATCCAAGGTTAAATGAGCTTATCTTTGTTTTAATATTTTGTTTTTGGTAATTAATGATGTTCTCAATACAAAATGCACATGGTGACAGAGATGATGCTGCTAGTGAAGACGTAAGCAGTCTGCTGCATTTTCCCATGCCAGAGGCATTTAGAGACCCATTGAAACTACTTCATATTAAAAACTTGGATCTATATGATAAGGAAACAACTGAGATTAACCATTGGAGTCATCCTAATCATCAACTAATCCTTAATGTTGAAGAATTCCAAGGTGACAGCATGATGCAGAACATTAATTCTGGTGATCCAATAAAGGTATGTTATGCATGTGTACAACCTCTCTCCTTCCCATACTATAGCTGCAAAGAGGATGGATGTAATCTATTCACTTATCTCCACACATATTGTGCCCACTTACCCCGAACATTACAACATCAACTTCACCCAAATCACACCCTTCAGTTGGTAGACACATGGGGACGTAAACATTTATACAGATGCAATGGTTGTCGCAGCTATGGCAACATGTTTGCATACAAATGTGAAACAAATTGCGAGTTCTACTTTTGTGTTAATTGTGCATTTCTACCCAACACCATCAAACACGAATACCACAACCATCCTCTTATCCAGCTTACTGATCCTGAAGTTTTGTGTAAGGCATGTAAAAAATGGTCGCGGATTTCCCTTATAAGCTATTCCTGCAAGGCTTGTGACTTCCAACTATGCATGTATTGTGCAATGCGGTCGCCTCGTTCTCTTGCTCACAGGTATTGCAAAGGACATCAAATTCGGTTGACGTACCCCCGGTTAAAAATCATCCCGAAGATTTCTATTGTGATATCTGTGAGGAGGAAATGAATCCAAACTTCCCACTGTATCATTGTCCCAATCACAAAGACAAAAGTTCTTTTCACCTTGGTTGCATTAGTCGAAAAGATTACTACGCCAACATATGGTATAGGGGCACCGAAACTCCGTGGTATCATAAACATCCATTAATATATGTCCGAAGAAAGAAAACACCAAAGTATGTGTGTTCAGTTTGTAATCAAGATATTAATGGTTATTTGGTTCTTGAATGTCGGTCTAAAACATGTAATTTCAATATTTGCTATTATTGTCACCTCAAAAAGAGGTGATATTAGAGGAAGTAAGGAAGGATTGTGCTAGTGTTTCAACAAATTTTTTCAAAAAATTGGCTTTCTCTTTTTGTTATCGTCAATCTGTATATCTTATTCAATTTGTTACTAAAGCTCTGCATTATGTCTATTGAATCCAAATTTTGTATGTTTTCAACTCGAAAGTGTTTGGCCCACCATGACTTTTGTCCAAAGCATATGAAATTCTTATGGGTTTGCTTATTAATTAACTTTCTAAAATGGAAGTAAAGAATAAATAACTGACAAACTAGTTCAAACTTCGACTTGATAAAAACTTCATACGTCATTTTTTTTCTCTTGTAAATATTACCTTGTATTTTTCCCTTTGTATGAAATATGAAGCATGAACAACAACAACTATATTGATCCTGAAAACTGGGGTTTAGGAATCACGCTCAAATGGGTTCAAAATTCAGTCTAGAAGGCTAAACAGATAGGCCCATTAACTGATTGCTATTGTTGGTCTACCGTCTACGAACATTCGCCGAAACAAACAAGATATTTCCCATTTGAAAATTATTGTGACAATTTAAAATGAATGGGCAATTTCATATCACCATTCTCAAAACATGAAAATTATTGTGACAATTAAAAAATGAACATTTATTTTGAGATAATCCAAAATAGACGGATACGTAAGTGAGATGATCTCACTTATATGTTGGATGCTCATGGATGCTTCATCCGCGCTTTTGCTTAAAACTATGGCCTTTGTACTGTTACGCGATCGAATTACTAGGTCTCATGTGAGGTATTACCATGTCTAAAGACATGGGCATATAACAATTGTTAGTTAAGGTGGACTTTGAGGTGGTGGTTCAACTAATGGAGTGTGAGTTTATCCTGCATACTAATGCATGCATATTGTATTGTTAAAAGATGCGCGAGGTTTTGGAAACTTGGGATTCGGAAGTGAAACTATAACATTGTTACCGCGAAGCTAATAGAGTAGCAAACTCGCTAGCAAACTATATACGGCTGCGAGCAAGAGGAAAGACTTCTGTTTAACTCCCCGACTCCTATTCTTGGCTCGATTTTACATGAAGATGTAAAATGGGTTGCATGGCCACGTAATATGCCTATCCAATGCAACAAAAAAAACACGTATATATTGATTTCCATCACGTCGGAAAACAATATAACTTACTATATATGATGTGTATTTTGAGAAATGTCTCATAGGAAAATAAATTAAGAAAGACAAGTTGTTGTTGTTAAAATAAAAAGAAACAAGACGTTTATAATCTAAGATACATGCAAGACTACAGGTCGACGAGTTAATGACTATGACTTGCCAAATGTTGGATTAAGTCTTCATCTTGACGAGGACATTAACATACGTTATAGTTTAACAATTATGAGTATTATGCTTTTCCTTGTCATTCAAAAATACTAATAAGAACATAGTCTTATATATAAAATGAGGATTTTCTATCCATGCTCCGCTATGCGATGCGGGGTTTAAATTAACTCACGGACTGTAATCGCAAATAATGTCATGGGACGTTTTTTGCACTTTTTCTAAGGTTGTTTCTTCAATGCAAGTAAACTGAAGGGACATTTATGTAATTCTTTGTTACACAAACAATCGCTAGACTTAACTCAAAGACTGTTTTTGTAATCGTGAGCAAGTAGTGCAAACATTTTTGCTAAATCATGGACCGTTTCCGATACGCGTACATATGTAAAGCTAAGAGCCTATTTTCGCCAGTTTACCTTCGAGTTTACTATTCCTGATTTTTATTTATACTTATAATTATTGTTATTAAAATATCTTACGAGCAATAAATTGCATGGTCTTTGAGTCTGTCGGTGATTTGATCCTGCAATTTGTTGCATTCAGATTTCATTTATCTTCTACGCTAGTGTTTTATGAATTACTTATAGTATGTTTTGGAGTGTATTCTACTTTTAGGATTGAGATCTGATCGATGTGAATTATAGAACGAGTGGAAGGAATCACATGGGCAACCAAACATGAATTTGAATGTTGTCCCATGATCTTCCATGTGGTTATAAACATCCCAACCACTACTTGACATGTTTTTCTAATTTTAAGTTTTTAACTTCTACCATTTTTCATAAATGGCCCTTCAACCAACTCATAAGTCATTATTTCTCACCCCATGCCACATGATACTTCTTTGAGTTCTTTCTCAACTTTGGTTGTATTTTGCAAAACTACTTGTAGTTATTAGTTGTTACTACAATGTGTGTTACTTTAGCTAGTACAATGGTAGCTACAAACTCTAGTTTTTTGCTTTATAATAGAGTTTGACAACGTATTTGTAGCCGGAGCTATTCCTTGTAAGGTGGATAATGGCTGATGCCAAAGACACCCGGGATCAGAGTGTTCCCGCCAATCTACACCTTTTGTGGAATAAAATGTGGTTAGAAGGATGGATTAGGTATCGTTGTATACAATTTACAAATGTGCATTGCTCTTTGTAATAGAACACTAATTTCTTTCTTATAAAAACTATTTGCGTGGGTCGCAATTCGAGCTGCTTAAAAGTGTATTTTTTTGTAAATTCCAAGTCCTTTTTTGTGAGTCTCATAATACTTTTGGTGTGCTTAACTTGTGCCCCTAAGGCACAAGTTAGAAAATCATTTGTTGTAAACTTGTGTTTGTGATCTTGTCAAGCCATTAGTTCACAAAAAAGATCTTGTCAAGCCATGCAAGTGTCGGATGCACCATTTGACATGTTTTGTTGCTTTTGATACCGTATCTTAAAACAGAATGTTAAGAAATGTACTAACAGAATAAAAATGGGTTGTCGATGCACATGGACGGATCTTCTTGTGGGCTAGGGAGGGTCATGGCCCCTAAAAAAAATGTATCCTTAACGTATTTTGTTTAGTAAATTAGTGCTAAGTTTTTGTTTTAGTAGTTCGGCCCTCCTAAAAATTAATCATTAACAATTTAACATTTCGGCCCCCTCAACAAAATAATTCAAGTTCCGTCGATGTCGATGCACCATTTGATATGTTTTGTTGTTTTTGATACCGTATCTAAAACCAGAATGCTTAGAAATGTACAAACAGAATAAAAATGGGTTGTTGACAAAGTATTGTTTTTTGTAGTATGAGAAAAGTTGACAATTGATGTTGTCTGTTTCCAATTTTTCATTTTGATTTGGTACGTTAAAAGAAAAAGTTCACCAAACAAAACCAGCTTTATATTAATAAAGTTAATAAAAAAAAGAATTAAAATATCTCATCTGTTAAGTCAAAATTCCTAATGATCTCCCAACATTTTTTCACGACTTAAGTCGTGCATGCATTGAAACCTCATGAGTCATGACTGATCTCTCTATTTGTTTTGTTTAATTATTTTGTCTTTTTTTAATTAGGTTCTTGATTCCTTACATATTATAATAACATTGCCTCTTGGACGAGTGAGAGGGAATGCGAATTTTATATGAATTTTTCGACCATATTGATATGCATTTTTTATGTATTAAGAATTTAGGTTAGTAGCAAATGAACTGTAAAATGTGAATCCGAGTTAGCCGAAACTTAACGAGGTTATGTCTATGGTAAATAAAAGATATTTTAGATTAACTTAACGCAAACGCTCTTGTTATAATAGCGAGATAACAGAACCAAATTAGTAATTCAAGTCTTCAACCGATTAAACTTAATGTTATACATTTATCTCTAACATTTATGTCTATGACTTATATATATATATATATATATATATATATATATATATATATATATATATATATATATATATATATATATATATATATATATATATATATATATATATATATATATATATATAAAGTTTTCTTGCATTAAAGCATGCATTGTTTGACCCACTAAGTTAATTGACAATAGGCTGCTAAAGACCAGTCACAATCTGCTATCATTTGATTAACGATGTGTAATGCCCTTGTAAATTATCCATACGTTCAAGTTAGCGAAAGTTCAAGTTAGCGAAAAAAAAAAAAAAAAAAAATCTTGTTTTATGTCAAAATTTTAATTGACAAATTACATACAATGATCAATTAGAAAATGAATGATATGCTGACCTCCTTATATGCAAGTCAAGTTCGGCAATTGGGAACCTTCGGTTCTCATTACTGACATTAACTTTCTAGGTGCTAAAAAGTCGGAAACCATAGTAAAAATAAATAAATAAATAAAGAAAATGAAAAATAAAAATAATAAAAATTTTTGAAAAGCCAAATATTTAGGGTGCGTTTAGTTGGAGGAAAACACCCTTGTTTTCTACAAAATGTTTTGTAGAAAACAAGAAAAACAGAGATTGCGTTCAAATTAGCGTTTTCCAACAAAATGTTTTCCAAAACACAAAATTTCTATTTCCTACTCTAATAAACAAAACCGGAAAATATTTTTTTTTTTTTTTGTTTTCCCCGTTTTCCTTTAAAACATTATTTTCTATTTCTACTTTATTTCCCTAACCCTAACCCCAACTCCAAACACCACCTCACCACAGCCCACATCATCAGCCATCACCACCCTCGCCACAGCCCACATCAGCCATCACCACCCTCGCCGGCGTCGCTGCAGCCGTCGCCGGCCATCACCATCGTCTTTCCAGCTGTTGCCGGCCATCACCATCATTGTATCTCCATCTCCGGCAATCACTCACCGTCACCAAAGGTTATTTTCAAACCTTTAACCGATTTTGATTGTTGATGCTTATTGGGTTTGATAAAACTTTTATAATGGTATTGTTTTTAGTTATTTAGGGCTGATTTGAGTGTTGTGTTAAGCTTTTTAGTGCTTATTTGAGAAGTGCTTATTCGAGTTATTTTAGGTGTAGTTTATGTGCATTTTAAAGCTTTTTTGACTGTTATTTGAGCTACTTGAAGGTTGGTTATAAGTTTTATTGAGTGTTGTTTTCAGCATTTTAGTGCTTATTTGAGTTATTTAAGTGCTTATTTGAGCTTTTTATGTCTAGTTTGTGTGGTTTTTATGCTCTTTTTGTGCTGATCTGAGCTATTTAAGTGCTTATTTGGATTATTCAAGTGCGGTTCATGTATTGTTGCAAGTTTTTCAAGTGTTTTTTCTAGCTATATTAGTGCTGATTTGAGTTATTTAAGGGTTGCTTTTAAGATATTTGAGTGCTAATTTAGGCTATTTGAGAGCCGTTTTAAGAAATTTGAGTGTTGTATTAAGCTTTTTAAGTGCAACTTTCGTGTCATGTAAACTGGGTGATGTTGACGTTAATAGTTGGATTTTATTTAGATGAGTAAAAGTGACGATACTCATGGGGAAACTATGGAGTGGAGTGAAGCGGGTGAGAAATATTTCCTTGAGCTTTTGGCAGAAAGGGTTACAAGGGATGCTAACGGGACACCAATTTATAAAAAAAGTGATTGGTTGAAAATGAATGAAAAAATCTTTATGAGGTTTGGATTAAGCTATGGTGAAATTAAGTTGAAGGCCAAGTACAATCGATTGAGGATTGCACATACCAAGTTTGGTGAACTGATTAGTCACACCGGTGTTACATGGAATTGTGAGACGGGTAGAGTAGAAGCTGCTGGTGAAGTTTGGGGTGGGTTTACGCAGCGAGACAAAATTTTTACGACATTCAAGAACAGGGGTTGTAAACTTTATTCGTTAATGGATTTGGTCTTTAGTAAGTCTACTGCTAAGGGTAGTTTTAAAAATCCTTCAACTTGCGGTCCTCAAACTTCAGAGGAAGAACGTAGAATTGAAGATAACTATATGGGCGAAGATGCAAGCGCTTCGAGTTATACAAAAATGCAAAATGTTGATGTAGAAAGTGAGTCACTTCAAGGAACAAAAAGGCAAAAGGTGGATGTCGAAATTGAGTCACTTCCAAGAATGAGAAGAGAGAAAAGGAATGCTGGAAAAGAAAGCTTAAACAACCTCTTCTATGCATGGTCAGATTCGATGGTTGCTAGGAAGGAAAAGGATTTAGCAAAAGCCGAGAGAATCAAGGCAGAATCTAGTGGAGGTGGAGAGGAGTCCTCTATTGATGATTGCATGACCCTCTTGGATGTTATACATGATGTTAGTACAACCTCTTACAATAATGCACTCAAACGTTTCCTTGATGCTGGTTGGAGAAGAATGTTTGTGCTAATGCCCGATGCTAGGAGGAAGGCTTGGCTTGAGACCTTGAATGATTAGTTCATATTAGTCTATTTCTACTATGTCACAAGTTGTATGCACTTATTTTGTATTTCCATGGTTTGTTTAGTTATTCCTGTTAGACATGGATCTAGATTTGTAACCTTGTGCGTTCATCAGGCTGGTTATGGTGGCCACTGTGACTTCTGATTTACATTTGAAATGCTACTCAAATCTGTTATTTTAATATCTTGTTTATCTGTTATTCTGAAATACTACTGTATGTTATTATAAGTTGAAATCTGTCATTTTAATATCTTGTAGGATTACTTGGTCACAACTTGGTTTAACTATGGCTGCAGTAAATTATCATTGAACCTGTTATTCTGAAATACTAATGTATGTTATTATAAGTTTATATATTATCTCATAGTGTTTAGCATACTAGTTGTTTCCTGCTACTTGTTAAGCAGTTTGCTAAATATCTGTTTTGTGGATCTTCAAGTCCGCTGTTAGTTATATTCTCATGTTAAGATAGAGCATAGGTTGCTAATGTCTCACGTTACTGCAGGATGATATAAACTTACGCAAGCCCTATGTACATGAGATATTTTTATCCATTTTTTGTGCATTTTGGTCCATTCATTGCGCCTATGTAGAATAGACCAGCTGTGTAGTCTTTTAAATTTACGATGTAGTTTGCTACAAACTATCAAAGTAAAGTAGTTCGCTTCGTTGAATCGTTGTTTTGTTTTCTTTCTGTAGTCACAATACAATATTTAGCTCCAGAACTTCTGGCATTTGTATCCTTTTTTTAGTTATAAATGAACATGTTTATTTTCTTTAATAAAGAAGTGAGCTTTACATGATTACACAAAGAAATAATGGATCTGTAACATTGTTTATTGCCACTGTCACATTTGAAGTAGATACTGTTTAAGATATCATGTAAGTGGTTAAGTTGAACACAAACGTTTTTGCAGGATAAAAATGTCAATTTCAAGTAGTAGCTCAAGCTCCGATGAAGATGATGACGACAATGATATGATGATGTTGTTGTTCTTAAAAGAGTACACAAATGTTTTTGTTGATAGATTCCCATGTAGAACATCAGCGCTTAGCGGGAAAGAATATATTCGAGAAGTAGTATGCGGGAATCCTATCCAGTGTTACGAGTCCTTTAGAATGAAGCCTCATGTATTTCTGAACTTATGTGATAAAATGAAGCAGTTAGGTTTACTGAAAGATTCTAGGAATGTTAGTGTAGAGGAAGGTATGGCGATGAGTTTACGTATTTTATGTCATGGGACAAGACAAAGAATGGTGTCTGATCGATTTCAACATTCTACTGGGACAGTTCATTATTGGTTTAAGAAAGTGTTGAGGGCGTTAAAGGCTTTTGAAGTTACGGTTGTTAAGTATGTTAACAGGGGTGTAGTTCAACCTGAAATTCGAGCAGATTCTAGATGGTATCCGTTCTTTAAGGTAAACTCGAGACTATTTCATAGTTAACAAATTCATAAATTTCAATTACTTGGAAATTATTTTTTTATGCAGAATTGTATTGGAGCTATTGATGGTACGCATGTAGCAGCATGGGCGCCTGCATCAAAACAAAGGACATTTCGAGGTAGAAAAGCGGTACTTGTTACTCAAAACGTCATGGTTGTATGCTCTCATGACATGATGTTCACTTTTGTGTATACGGGTTGGGAGGGAACAGTGAATGACTCTCGCGTATTTTATGATGCTATACTTAGAGCCGAAAACAAGTTTCCAATGCCGACTGGTGGTACGTTTTCTTTTACTTTAACTTGTTATTTTGTGCAAGGTCTAAGTTTTATTGCTTGTTTGATATTGATTCCCATGTAAACAAGTTGTGTTCGAATTATTCTTGTGTTTAGATGTGCATATTGAAAGTGATGATGTGATATCAATAGACAAAAATCAGATGATCAGCTATACTGAATGTGATATAAGAGATAGTGTTTGTTTGTTACTGTGTATGTTATGTAGATGTTTGAAATTGTAAACTTCTAATAATCAGATATCAAAATGCTTCAAGTGTTCTAGAAATTCTGTTTGTTTAAGGAATTACGAATTAGTAAGTAAGATGTGAGTACATGTCTTCTGAAATAGGTAACTATAGGTTACTCTCAACACGCAAGCGCACACTTTATTTATGTGAAACTGAATGAAACATGATAGAGGTATTCAGCGAGTTTTATCAGCACAAAAAAGATAATATATTTTGAATTTCTGGTAAATGGCTAGTTGGGTGGTGATTTTTAGTATTGATTGGGTTGAACAATACACGGATAATTAGGTGTAGCTTTAACTCAGTCTAGGTGAGGAGGGCGTGAGATTGCAGTCCACTAAAGTACCTTTAGTAATTTATAAAACATGTCTAAGGGTAGGAGTTTAACTCGTGAGTCGTGACTGCACTGTCCTTGGCTTTTAGCAGTTAAGCATCAAAAATCATATTTGCTCATCGCCGCAAAAGCTGCTTGTTCAATAGCATGGTTGCAGTTGTTGCAAAAAGTCAGAGGAGTGTGCCTGCATAATGGGTTTATTTGGTTGTTAAGTGTTAGCAACGAAAGTGTTTTTGTGTATTGTCAGTGATTGTTTACCTGGTGAATACAAAAAGTCAATATTTTTCACCAGTTATTAATAAATACTTTATCTTGTAAATAATTTTATAAAGTAAACATTTTTGTTGCTTCTTTTATTTTTGTTGTATTGGTACATATATTTATGGCTAAGTATATGGGTAGGAGTTTTGTATAAAGCTTCTTATATGGATTGCTAACATATTTCATTAGTTTTGTATAAAGCTTGAATGTATCTGTTCTTATTCACTTGTTGCAATTTGTTCAGATTATTACTATGTTGTTGATAGTGGGTACCCAAATCTGAAGGGGTTCTTGGCTCCGTATCGGGGTGAACGGTATCATCGTTCTGATTGGCAGGGTCGTGGAGGAGTTAGAGGAAAAAATGAGTTGTTCAACTTTATGCACTCATCGGTTAGGAACGTCATTGAACGAGCTTTTGGTGTACTTAAAGCGAGATTTCACATTTTGAAAGATATACCAAACTATCCATTAAGACGTCAAATGTTGATTCCACATGCTTGTTGTGCATTACATAATTACATTCGGATGGAAGATAGGGCTGACAGACTCTTCAATTTATATGGTGAAGATTATCACGAAGATTCGATAGAAGGTTCCAACATAGTTGAAGAAGGAATCCCATTAGACATGAGCAATCACGATGAGATGGTTGAAGTGAGAAATACAATTGCAAATGACTTGTGGGAAAAATATACGAGTCGTCATGCTAATCGAGGTGCTCGAGTGTGATCCTAAAATAGATATGGTCATGGGTGGGTTTGTTTAGAGACGGATTTATTGTTTTTATGTTGAATTGTAGTCATTTGATTTTTTATTTTTTTTTTTCATGTTAGACGATGTTAAATTTTACTTTTTTTACTTTTCATTTTTATCGTATTAAATATTTTTAGTCGTGTTAAATTTTACGTTTTGTATGTTTTACTTTATGTCGAATTTATTGTTTTTATGTTGAATTTAGTGTCGTTTGAAGATTTAGTTGGTTAGTTTATAATATTTGATTTTGTGTTTCAAATATGTCTTTATAATATTACAAATGTGTATAGAGAATGGAGATAGAAAACAACCCTACTTGAACATGTTTTCTATTTTTTGCAAAATGGAAAACACAAACACATGTTTCTCTAACTAAACGCGTTTTCTAAATTTTCAATTGTTTTGTGGAAATATATCTCCCCTCCCTTTTTTTACAAAACAAGAAATAGGAAATGAAGGAAAATGTTTTCCAACTAAACGCAACCTTAGACTTTTGAAAAATCAATTCTTATGGGCTACATACATAGCATATCTTAAACTCGTCATAGTCCGAAATATGTCATAAAAAGAAGGAGTGTCAATAAATACTAATCTATGCACGGTAAATTATCATATCACAAAAGTAATGTTTTGTTACTCGACCTCACAAAAACGTTTATGCCAAGGAAACTCACAAAGCAACATTTTTCGACGGCTCCAAGCTACCATGTCAGCGAGAAATGCCATTATCCCTTCTTAGCAATGAGAACCCATGACAAACGAAAGGGGGGAAGGGAAAGATGATAATTAGTCAATAGAGACAATAGTGTGCAATTTAAATAATCAAATCCGTTTGGCAGCCTATGCGAGTATAACTAGTACTAGCACTTTTCTTTAGGGGGTGAGTTAGCCACACCCTCCCTAAGTCACACCCTCCCTATGATTGATGCTTCTGCCGGTTGTACAGTATGCTTCACGGGTTGTACTGTTTGACCAAAATAGGTGGACCCCCATGGTAGAGAGGGTGTGGTTATTGCATCCCTTCTTTAGAAAATGATCTCATCTCTAGTCAACTTTGAACACCCATATATCTTTGTGTGCGTGTTCTTTCTTCATACAAACCAACACACATGTAAACCATTTTGTCAATCAAAACAATTTTTTATGGTGAGTGGGTAAAACAGTTGTAACAAAAAAAGGTAAGAAAAACACCCACTGAGAAAATATCTATTAAATAAGTCAACAATATAATGTATATAAATCATATTTCTAATATATTAAATTCTTCCAAAGGACAAAATGTTAACCTATCAAAATATACCTAGCCTAGTGTTAAAAAAGCTCCTCCATTCTGACTTCAGATAAATTTCGAGTATTTTACATAAATGGACTGTTTGTTTGGTACATCTCTCGCATAAGATCGAAATCCAACATCCACAGGAATGGTAAATTTTACATGTAGGGCACTAGGGTTATAAATGAATGTGATAATATAGACTAGCCTTGCTTCTTAACCGGATAGAAATATAGACACGGACCTTTAAGAAGGCACGCTTTCTAAAATAAGATTGTTCGTGTTTGGTCGTTTACTAAAAACAAGTGAGTGTGACTGATGCGCGGGATTGCGACCATGGACTAGGGTTTTATCTCTCAAGGGATCTTGAGAAGCTTGCAATCACCACCAGGCAGTGTATCTGACCGATGTAGTATAGTGTAGTGGCAAGTACCGGGGGATTGATCGTTCTCTCAGGGAATAGTGTCGTTAGGATTGAAAAGCTACTCTAATAGGTCTAGGGGTGAGGGAAGATTCTTTTTGTATTTTTATATTTTTAGGAAAGCAAATAAAAATCTCGGTTTGAAAGAGTGGGCGGAATTAGTTGCTAGTCAACTAACCCAAATTACTACTAATGCAAATAAAATAAAATAACGAGAAAGTAAATGTTTGTGAAAACTAATATGGAGAGAATTGTGTTTACTTAGATTTCCTTAATCCCTAACTATCTTTTACCGATTGATTAGTGTGTATTAATTGCGTGGATGACGGATTGTATTCCTTAATACCATTCGTAGGGGTGTGTACGGACTTCCCCTAACTCTATGAGATCTTACTTCACTCCTATGTCGAGCCGGCTAAGAAGCTCCTAACATGGGATCACTAGAATTCACTCATGCATTAAATACAATCAAAATAACCTTAGTACACCTTGGTTCATGTTTCTTAAGACGTTCAAGCATGTTACCAATCAGAAGTCTGCCAGTTTTCTTAAGCCTAACCCCATCCAATACAATTAATAACACACCATTCAATCAATAATCAATAGTTAGATTTCATTAGATCTAAGCAAACACAAATAAAATCTAGCCTAGCATGTTAAACAAAAGACAAGAACAAGATAGAATCAAACAACACATAGACATATTGAATGATTAATTGATTACTTATCTTCAATGTAACATGAGAGATCCAAGGGTATAAAACCCTTAAAAAAGCTGCAAAAATCGTCTAGGATTTCTCTCTAAAAAGTTCCACACTAATGATTAAAAATTATGCGAATATATATAGAAAAACAGATCTGACGGCGTCACGTTATAACCTTGACGCCGTCACCTCGCTGTGGTTAGGGTTTCTTGATAGCCTTTTTGACGCCGTCCCCCTTTAATCTCTAAAATTGTGTTCTGGCCCGTCAAGGCTTGACGTTGTCAGGTGTGGTCTTAACGCTGTCAAGGAACTGTTCCAGCAGATTTTTGACACTTTATCGAATTCTTCACTTTTATGCTCCAAAAACGTCCAAAATGCTTCCTTTTCCAGAATTTCTCTCCAAAGTACCTAAAATGCCAAAAGGAACGATTTAGGGCGATATTTGATCAAATAAATACGATTTAGGGCTTAAATGACCCCCGAAAAGCGGCACACTTTTCGCCTTATCAAATACCCTTACACTTGAGATTTGCTTGTCCTCAAGCAAATGCGCTTTTATTCTAATCAAAATACAAGTTATGGGTCATTTAACGCTAATATAAAAGTAATTACAGCAAATAATCGTTCCCCTTCAATCATAATAAGCACGGAGATTACATACTAGCACCTCACAAGTAGTGTTTAGATACTCACATCTCTCAGGTGTCATAGAATTATATCTCATAAATGAAAATGGACAATATCTCTCACTACCTGTCATAGCAAATAGATTACCATAGGCTTGGGAAAAGATCGAAAACCTTCTCCACTAGGCGTAAGCACCTAAGATAAACTATCAAAGAGGACTTTACAAAAGGGTTGTAATGAGGTGTAGGGATATGATAAACACGGTTTTGTTAGACGAGGGATATTTTACTGGTGGCGAGTTAAAGATCTTGATTAATTACATGTACAATATGGCGTTGCTAAGCCAAGACTAAACTCGACTAACGCTAATTAAAAACTAATAAAACATAAAATAAACATAAAAAGAAATGGGATGGTAGTCCGTATGTTTTATCTACTTTTCTTTTTCTCATTTTTTTTTGTATTTTTCTTGATTTTTTTGATTTTTTTCTTTCTTTTTTATTTATTTATTTATTTTATTATTTTTTTTTGCATACATTCTTGCCCTACCATCCAAAATAATACATCATAGGGGCCTCGGTTCTCCCCTTACACTTGAAATTTTACATACTTTACAAATAACTAAACTAATGAATCGAATTAAGATAATCGAAACACTTGGAGTACTTTTAAAATATTTAGCACATATGGGGGTAATAATGTTATTCTTCCCCATTACTCCATTACACTAGTACTTTACCCATGAGTCCCAATCGTCCCAAAACAATATGTACAAGGATATGACTCGACTTAGCAACCATGTAATCAATTAGATAATTAACTAAGGGTTTAACAAATGTTGTCACAATAATGCACTAAAGGTGAGTGCATACAAGGTAGGCTAAGGCGATTTGGGTGTACATTTAAGTGGGGTGTAACATTCTTCCTTTAAGTAATATGCTTAAAGTTAGAAACGAAAAGATAGGCTCGGAGGGGTGTACTAGGGGTATCCTGTACTAAAAATGAGTATAACGCAAGGGTGTGGGAGAATTACTTGACCAATGAAGTCAATGTAATTATAACAAAAACACATGTGTAAAACAAGGGTTAATCCTAATGTCTCTTATCATGTAGTAAATCTAACTACACGAATGTAGTCTCACTTGTGGATTCGGGATGGTCCTAACGCAAGTTCTAGAATCTAAGTGCTACCGGTACACACATAAGCATTAAAGATGAATGTTTTTCCTACCAATTCTAGGGGCGAACCTCACATATTTGGGGTGAAATTTTTTTTAGTGGTACGGTTTTTGTGCTAGTCATATAACTCCTATCCATGAGACGCTCATTAAGACCAAAGTTTCACTCCTATATGTTGTAAAAAAATTTAAATTTGGCACTAAAATTACCCTAACAGGTATTTCTCTCGGTTTTATTGCACATCTACCTTTAAACAAACAAAAATCAAGTGTAATTGCATTCTCTAAGGTATCGTAATTTACCCCCTTACACTTAAGATGAACATTGCCCCCAATGTTCAAATAACAAGATGTAAAAGTAAATAAGGTAAAAGAATGAAATCAAATACTCCCCTGATTCGCTCGGTAGATAAAGGGGTAACATGGTTAGATCTTCTTTCAAGAAAATGAACACTCAAAGCTTCCCTTCCGAAATACAAATCATCTTGTCCAAAATAACCTGTTAAACCTGAGAAAACAAACACGAAACTGGCATAACATCGGCGGGATAAATCTGTATAAGGATATAATGCTTGTGGAATGAATATTTTGCAGATTCCTGGAGTTTATAAGTTAGAGATTTTATAAAGCACTTTATGATTCCGGAAGAAAAACAAAACTTTCAAAAAATTCCAGAAAACTCAATTCTTACTTCCTGGAAATCCTGCAAAAAATCATTATGACTCGATACAAGCATTTGACTCAAACAATTACTAATATGTATGCCAATTTAATATTGTTATGATTCATGTTCATTTGTTCTTATAAACCGATTTAGATTTCCCTTACACTTATCTTTTGCAAAATACCTTTATATGTAGTTGATACGCAGGATTGCAACCACGCAACAGGTTTTACCTCTCAAGGGATCTCAAGAGGCTTACAACCCCACCAGGCAGTGTACCTGACCGATGTAGTATAGTGTAGTGGTAAGTACGGGGGATTGATCGTTCTCCACAGGGAATGGTGTTCGTTGGGTATGAAAAACTACTCTAATAGGTCTAAGGATGAGGGATGATTATTTTTGTATTTTTATATTTTTTAGAAAGCAAGTAAAATCTCGGGTTTGAAGGAGTGGGCGGAATTAGTTGCTAGTCAACTAACCCAAAAACTACTATTGCAATTAAAATAAAATAACAAGAAAATAAAAGGTTGTGAAACTTATATGGAGACAAATGTGTTTACTTATATTTCCTTACTCCCTAACTATCTTTTACTGGTTAATTAGTGTGTATTAATTGCGTGGATGACGGGTGTATTCCTTAATACCATTCGTGGGGTGGCGTACGTACTTCCCCAACTCTATAAGCTCATACTTCACTCCTATGTCGAGCCTGCTAGAAGCTCCTAACATGGGATCATTAGAATTCGCTCATGCATTAAATACAACCATAAAAACCTAGTACGCATTGGTTCATGTTTCTTAAGACGTTCAAGCACGTTACCATATAGGAGGTTGGCCAGTTTTCTTAAGCCTAACATCGATAAACAATCATCTAATACAATTAATAACACACCAACAACCAATAATCAATAGTTAGGTTTCATTAGATCTAAGCAAACACAAGATAAATCTAGCATAGCATGTTAATTAAAAGACAAACATAAGATATAATAACCAACACATAGACATATTGATTAATTTGAATGAAGACTTATCTTTAATTGAACATGGAAGAATCAAGGGTGAAGAACCCTTGAAAAAGCTGTCAAAATCGTCTAGGGTTTGTTCCCCAAAAGTTGCACACTAATGAATGAAAAACAGAAAAGTATATATAGAAAATACACTCTGACGGCGTCAGCTTATACGCTCTGACGCCGTCAGCTCGCCGCCATTAGGGTTCTCGGATGGCCTAGATCTACTTCTGACGCCGTCACTTGTAAACTTGCTTTGGGCCGTCGCTCTTTAGCATTACACCTGACGGCCTAGGAATATTAACACCTAACGCCGTCCGGTGTAAACATCACATTTTCTTCTTAGGGCGTCACGTATAGTTAGAATCCACTCCTTTGTCTTGGTTGGCTGACGGCGTCACCTTGTGACTCTGACGCCGTTAGGAAGGATTTCCAGCATGCTTTTGAGACTTTGTCGTTTTCTTCACTTTATGCTCCAAAAACGTCTAAAATGATGTGTTTTCCAGAATTCTTCGCAAAAGTACCTAAAATGACAAAAGGAACGATTTAGGGCAATATTTGATCATGTTAACTCGAATTAGGGCTTAAATGACCCCCTAAAACGGGTACACTTTTCACCTCATCAGTAGTTAAGACGAAGTTAAAAACAAAATAAAGCATTTTTACAATTTTGAAACATGAATCAATAACGATAAAAATTAAACATACACACGGAGGCAAATAAAATCAAACAAACAAATAAATAAACACACAAAGCTTGGGCTGCCTCCCAAGAAGCGCTTTTCTTTATTAATGAGTCTTGTAGCTAGACTCAAGGTCACTCTATCCTATGTAGGTGAGTTCCGCATCGAGGACATCCTTAGGGTTGATTTTGGTTGGAAGTATCCTATTGGTGCGTTTTGTGAAATATGACCTCTCAAACTTCTCTCCATCCGGATCATATAGAGTCATCTTTATGTCCCATGATCCATCTCCTTCCTTAGGTAGCTTTTTCCAATTCCATTTATGTTTATCGCCTTCGCTTTTCCACTTATTCATGGCTAGGTTAATTGGTAAAACTCCTAGGAAGTCAATCATCTTTCTAAAAACTAGGGGATCTTCAAAGGGGTCTAACTCGGTGTCCCTAGCCAAAAGTTGTTCTACCGTTTATGTTCGGTTTACAAACTCCTCTTCTAGGTAGAATGGGCGTTGGGGTCCTATGAAGTCTCCTTCTAACCATGGTCCGTATCTAGAGGGCCTCCTATTAACATCGGTTGATTCCTCAAGGGTGTCATAGGCATGTTTCTTAACATTATATACCGACCAAGTTTCTCATTCTCCTACCGCTATTTTGGATTCCTTACAATCAATCATAGCACTAGCGGTGGCTAGAAATCCTCTTCCTATCAACAAGGGGCAAGTAGGGTCGCTAATCATGTCGAGGACGTAGAAATCGGCTATAATTGTCAACTTCCCTATGTGAACTACCACGTCCTTTACTACTCCTACCGGGTATGCTACACTTCCATCCGCTAAACCTATCATTACCTCGGTTTCTTCTAGCTTTCCTAGTTTGAGGGTGGTGTAGAGGGGTAGTGGAAGTAAGTTAAGGCTTGAACCAAGATCGGCTAATGTGTCATAAGCCTCCGAATTACCGATCTTGCACGGTAGGAAAAATAAACCCGAATCGTCTAATTTCTTAGGTAGCTTGTTTCGAACGAAGGCGGTCCCCTTGTCGCCTAACTTGAGCTTCTTCTCGTATTTTTCTAAGAGGGCGTTATAGAGGGGGCTCGCTCTAACACATCAATAACCGGACGTTCAAGGTGGAGCTCCTTGAATTCTTCGTCAAGGTTTTGAGTGGGAGGTGTTTCAACTATGTTGTTGACCAATTTAGTGTTGGATATCTTATTCTCATGGTCTTTTTGAGGGATTTGGGTTTGTTTGAAACACGTGCTCATGGCGTTGACCGAATAGTATTGTGGGCAAGAACTAGGGGACGAAACTGAAGAAATGGAGTTAACGTTTAGTTTCGGGTTCTTGACCGTGTCGCTCGGGAGGGCTCCCATCTCTCGGTCATTAAAAAATTTCAACAAGGCGTCGATTTTATTGGTCATCTCACTTTGCCTTTGTTTGAAATCGGATTCAAACTTGGATATACGAGCTTCTTGAGATGCCATAAATTTCGACATCAATCCTTCAAAGTTCTTGGTACTACCGTAGTTGTTGGAAGGATTGTTATTGAAAGTGCGGTTTGGAGATGAACCGCTTGATTGGAAACGATTAGGTGGGTTAGAAGAATTGGTTTGGGGCGTGTTTTGGTTTTGCTTCCACCTAAGGTTTGGGTGATTTTTCCAATATGGGTTGTAGGAATCACCGTAAGGGTTTGGCTCGGGTTTGAAAGTCTACCACTTGTCTCCCGCTCCGTCGGTACGCGAGGATGCGTAGTCCGCAAAAGCTTGTTCGGGGAGTTCCATGCAATCACGAGTGTCGTGGGGACCACTACAATACTCACATGAAGAAGTAATTTTGTTCACTTGGCTTGAAGGTTTAGGAGCCTCGTAGGATTTCATAAGAAACTTGGAAGTGCTTGAATTGTTCTAAGGCAAAGATATTGCCTTGACCGTTTTATTCAAATCACGGGGATCATTCCAACTTTCGTTGTCATAGAGAGCAAGATCTTCTAGGAGATCCCATGATTGTTCCGCACTTAGATCACGTAGCTTACCACCGGCCGCTTGGTCAATGGTGCCTCGTGGGGAGATTGATATGGTCATAGAAGATTTGGACTTGGAGCCAAAGGTCTATGCCATGATGAGGGACTTTTTGGAGTAAGTCCTTGAATCGAGTCCATGCCTCGTAGAGGGTTTCGCCTTGACGTTGTTGGAATGCCAAGATGTCATTCCTTAGCTTTGTGGTTCTTCCCGGTGGGAAAAATTGAGCTAAGAAGCGAGTTGTGAGATCATCCCAAGAGGTGATGGATCCTGCGGGTAGACGCTCTAGCCACTGACTAGCATGGTCTCGCAGAGTGAATTGGAAGAGACGTAATCGGGTAGTCTCTCGAGTGTCAACATCAAGGTCTATGGAATCTACGATCTTAAGGAAGTCCTTGAGGTGTTGATTTGGATCTTCGGAACGAAGTCCATGGAAAGCGCATCCGCTTTGCACCAACCGGATGGTGTCGGATCGCAAGGGAGACACATTGGCTCCTTGGGTGAGCTCAATGGTGTTTCGATAGCCTTGGTGGCTAGGACAGGAGTACTCTCCTAAAGTACGGGCTCAAGGAGGTTGGTTTGGTTGTGGTGGGTTGTTGGGATCAAGGATATTACCACCTTCCATGTTGTCGGATGGTAATGGTTACGAACAAAAACACAAAAAAATAAGATAGACTAAAGAAATCCTAGAAAAATAAAATAAAAATCTCACTAGAAAGAAATCTAGTGAGTAGACCTAATAAAATAAAAATTCAACCTAAACAATAACTATTCCCCGGCAGCGGCACCAAAAACTTTGATGCACGGGATTGCGACCACGCACTAGGGTTTTACCTCTCAAGGGATCTTGAGAAGCTTGCAATCCCCACCAGGCAGTGTACCTGACCGATGTAGTATAGTGTAGTGGCAAGTACTGGGGGATTGATCGTTCTCTCAGGGAATAGTGTCGTTAGGATTGAAAAGCTACTCTAATAGGTCTAGGGGTGAGGGAAGATTCTTTTTGTATAATAAAAATCTCGGGTTTGAAAGAGTGGGCGGAATTAGTTGCTAGTCAACTAACCTAAATTACTACTAATGCAAATAAAATAAAATAACGAGAAAGTAAATGTTTATGAAAACTAATATGGAGAGAATTGTGTTTACTTAGATTTCCTTACTCCCTAACTATCTTTTACCGATTGATTAGTGTGTATTAAGTGCGTGGATGACGGATTGTATTCCTTAATACCATTTGTAGGGGTGTGCACGGACTTCCTCTAACTCTATGAGATCCTAATTCACTCCTATGTCGAGCCGGCTAAGAAGCTCCTAACATGGGATCACTAGAATTCGCTCATGCATTAAATACAATCAAATAACCTTAGTACACCTTGGTTCATGTTTCTTAAGACGTTCAAGCATGTTACCAATTGGAAGTCTGCCAGTTTTCTTAAGCCTAACATCGATAAACATTCATCCAATACAATCAATAACACACCATTCAATCAATAATCAATAGTTAGGTTTCATTAGATCTAAGCAAACACAAAGAAAACCTAGCCTAGCATGTTAAACAAAAGACAAGAACAAGATAGAATCAAACAACACATAGACATATTGAATGATTAATTGATTACTTATCTTCAATGTAACATGAGAGATCCAAGGGTATAAAACCCTTAAAAAAGCTGCAAAAATCGTCTAGGGTTTCTCTCTAAAAAGTTCCACACTAATGACTAAAAATTATGCGAATATATATAGAAAAACAGATCTGACGGCGTCACGTTATAACCTTGACGCCGTCACCTCGCCGTGGTTAGGGTTTCTTGATAGCCTTTTTGACGCCGTCCCCCTTTAATCTCTAAAATTGTGTTCTGGCCCGTCAAGGCTTGACGCCGTCAGGTGTGGTCTTGAAGCTGTCAAGGTACTGTTCCAGCAGATTTTTGACACTTTGTCGAATTCTTCACTTTTATGCTCCAAAAATGCTTCCTTTTCCAGAATTTCTCTCCAAAGTACCTAAAATGCCAAAAGGAACGATTTAGGGCGATATTTGATCAAATAAATACGATTTAGGGCTTAAATGACCCCCGAAAAGCGGTACACTTTTCGCCTTATCAGTGAACTGATGTCCTGATCTATCAAAGGTTGTAGATTTAGTCAAACTTGTCGGTGACATTATTAAAATGCGAGAGGGGAAACAAGGGAGCGTGAGGGAGGTGATGCCGCCGTGAGGCTTGATGGCAGCCTCATGCTCACGGCATGAGCTCACAAACCAAGAGGAATGAACGGTGAACCATTCACTACATAAAACATGAAATGTGACCCCCTCTTGTGTTTATATTACTTGTTACTCCGTATTTGGTTTGTGAGTATGTGTGATGTTTTTGTGAATTATGTTTGTATAAAAGTGAGTATTTTAATAAAATGTGAGAGAGTGACGATTATTGAGAGTGAAAAGTGAGGGGAAGTGAGAGGAGAGAGAAATGTGATGTGAAAAATAAAGTGATGTGACTACTGGAAGTAATCTTAAGTTCGATCCAAAATTAGTGCTAATAAACTTGAAGTGATCACCTCAATTCATCTTTTCCAAATATGGTGACTTTACATGATTTAAAATTGTTAGAGTTGAATCAAACCATGTGAATTAGTCGGATAACATAACTACCCATAAAAGTAACAAGGCTTTTAAAAATTCAACACAGAAGTTGGTCTATAAAAATGTACTTTTTTCTAACCCAATAAAGCAATTGATTGGTCTCTCTACACCCAAAGTCTTTGACCTAATATATAAAGGGTAAAAGCTTTAATACCTATATTTTACCTGTATGTTCCGTTTCTACACCTTAATATAGTGTTAGATCAGTGATCACTATGCTTAATTAAAGGATAAGAATACCCTCATGTTCATTTTGAACATGATGGGTCATGTTGAGTTTGTGTGATAATAAAAAAGAAAAGTAGACCACCATTGCAAAACTTTTATTATATTTCAATTCAATTTACACTCACAACATTACCTCTCATGTTCAAAAGGAACATGAGAAGATCCTAATCCTTAATTAAATCACTCTTTATCAAATGAAAAGACTTAAATGTCCTTTGTCTTCTGGCCATCACCACTTCCAACCAATCAAATAAAAAAAAAAAAAACACAGGAAAAAAAAAAAAAAAAAAAAAAAAAAAAAAAAAAAAAAAAAAAAAAAAAAAGGCTAGAAGCCCACACGAACCAATTGAAAAACACGGAAATATAATAACTCCACAAAACATCCTATAGCTAGCACTGAAACAAGCAAACACTCACTAATACATCCTATGACCATTGACTAAAAATCAAATGAGTTAACAAGATATTAGCTAACCATAAGAGGAATACACGAACCAATCAAAAGGGCTCCAAAGGCATTTCATAATGCAAATTGATTTCGATTATGAGATATGGGTATCGATCCTTACAACTTTAATTGTATAAAAATGCTACTTCGTTTCATTCTTGATAAGTGTGTGCAAAGCTCCTAAATTATTAGCTCGGTAACTTGATCCAACCTCATTTTCTAACCCTGGATAATCAGTTTGGTAGGAAATAATGATTTTGGGATGAAAATAAAGAATAAGGTCTTGAATATCTAATGGTGGCGATGATGTTAACGTGGGCCGTTGCGGGTTTTTGTTTGAATATAAGAAGATGAAAATATGGATGTGCAGTTTTTCATTCTTGGTTCTTTGTAAAAAAGGGTACTTGGACTTGTATTAGCAAGAATGATGTTTGGCATATATATATATATATATATATATATATATATATATATATATATATATATATATATATATATATATATATGAAAATATTTATTTCATTTTACGTGTTTTTGTTTTTGGCCATAAATTGTGTTTTTTTTACTTGGAATTAATGGTGTTTCTCGTGTTAGAAGATGAAGTTTGAAGAAATTATCAAATTACCTATAAAGATGAAGTATAATGAGGTTTTTTGAAGTGGAGAAAGAGAAATGAGTTATAAATGTTAGTGCATAGAACATTTATAGCTTTTACCCATATATAAATATGCCATCAACCAAGAGATTTTGATTTCAATACTCGTTAAAAACACTTGTCGTATATCATGAGATATGTATTATATGAAATGCCCAATTTTTATTTTCTTTTTAATTGCCAAATTTGGAGGATTGGGAATCAATCTGCTTGAATTTGCAGATTCCGGCGGAATTGGCTGGTTTCCGGCTGACTGATTCCAAATCCGGCGTAAACTAGGGCCTGATCTGCAAAATCTCATTTTTTGTAAACAAAACTTCTACGATTATCCAACCAACTGATTTAGCTCAGTTGGCCATCTGAGTTCCTTCTGGAGCTTGGGGAGGGGTTTTACCCGTGTTCGAGTCTCGCAAGTGACAAATAAAATCAGGATTTTCCTTTTAGTGCAAAAACGTGAGTTATAGGAGTTTCCCTTCCCGGGTCTCTCCTAGTGATTAGGGTCTTAGGGGCTACCTGTTTGGATGGTTTAACTCGGGGGTCGGATTTCAAGTGATGTACCGTTCTTAATAATAATAATAATAATAATAATAATAATAATAATAATAATAATAATAATAATAATAATAATAATAAAATACTTCATTTATCATAAAAATGTTGTCTAAACACATATTTCACTTTTACATCGCAGAAGTGATAATTTCATTGAGAGCGGATGTTAACCAAAACACTCTATTTTGTCTATAAAGCTGAGAGTACATAAGGCTTTACTATAACAAACTTGGTACATCAATTTATATAACTACTTAGACTTCATCAATTACCTACATAAAAATGTAAATGTAACAACGCAAGCATAAGATACAACTAATACCATTCTAAACTTTTATTTTTTATTTTTCTTTTTTTTTTTAGGTAAAGGGTTTATACCCGGTGATTTTTTTTCTTCTATTTTTATAGTTTTGTTTTTATTATAAAACTGTGAAATAAAAAAAAAATGAAAGAGAAATTGTAAAGTTTAATAAGTCAAAAATAGTAAAACATAAAAACGTGAAGCAGAAAACCATAAAGATTGTTTTGTCCTATTAATAAAGCGGGTAAAAACATCGAAAAAAGTGTGAAACATACACTATAAAGTTTGGCAAGTCAAAAATAGTAAAGACAAAAAACACGGAACAAAAAACATTAAAACTGTTTTGTGTTGTCAATAAAGTATGTATTAGGCTATCAGCCTTAGGGAGATATTAGTACATACAATATTTTGGGAGTATAAGGGTACCAATAGTACTAACCACCGATAAATAAAAGGTGATTTATACATTTATATTTTTTTATTGTAACACTCAACTGTAAAAGTAATAAAATCACGCTATAAACATTATACAAATATATGTCTCAATTAAAAGTACGAATTTGCAAATCAATTGTTTTTATAAATACTAGGCAGTAAATATGAAAAGATAGGGTTGGTGAAATGAAATAGATGGGATTGGTGGGTCCACAAAAGAAAAAAAAGAGTTGGTGGGTGGATTTACTCTATAAATACAGACCCAATCACTCCTTCACAAATCGTCTCACACAAACTCTCATAAACAACCAACCCCCCTCCTAAAACCCATTATCTCTCTCCGGATCTGAATCTTTCATTCTAAACCCAACATTCAGGTACGCACAAACCTTAATTTCTACAGATCTGCTGTTTTCTTTTACTTATGACCCTGCTACTTTATGCTCTTTTTTTAGATCTGGATTGTATATGCTTCGATCTATTGCTCTGATGCTTTTTAATCTACTGCTAGTGGACAGATCTTGTTTTTCTTTTAGACTACTATATTTTAAGAATGCCTTTGACCTTTTAAATTGACTGTACATGTCATAGCTATAGAATGTTCTAGGCAACCTTATTATAGATCCGTTAACTAGGTGGTTAAAAATGATGCTTTTGTTTTGTTTTTTTGCTGTTAACTCCACTGTCCTGTTTAATGAATATTGATTAGTTTATGAATTATTTATGCTGTGATTTTAACTTTGAGCATTATATATGTATGAAATGAAAATGGTTGTTTTAGATTTGTGAATTAGGCTGTCATTTCTAGTAGATCAAGCTTTAGTCAATCGCGTAAAGAACCGTATAATGATGGATCTCTAGCATTGTTTAGTATCAATGCCACAAACCTACTATATCTTCATTGCTGTTGTAAATAACATTTCTTTTAGCTCCAACTTAAGATTAGACATCCGTTAAGCGAGCTAGTTGCGAATTTGAATCCTTTTTACATTTAGCTAATTGGGCAATCGGATACGATGTTAAAAGACATTTAAAAAGTAAGTTGGTTAGTTGCTTCATGTTCTTTTTATATTCAGGATATAATAATTATTGATCTCCAAGTGTCCTTAAGCCAAAGAACCGAGCTTTACCTAATTATACACTAAAAAGATCATGAATCTCAAACATTGTTTATTGCCACATTCGTAGTAGATACTGTTTAACGTTACACAAGATATCCTTTAAGTGGTTGAGCTGGATAATAATAATTTAGCTGTGTTACTTTTAAGCATATATGTCTTGAAGTTATGTTGTTGCAACTTTCTTGATCTCATTCAGTTATGTGCTGACAAGAAAAAGACAAACCTTTTTTGTTATTTGTAAGCGTTTTACTGTCTGGTTTTTGTGTACTGATGATACCTTTCCAATTTTGATTGTCAGATATGGCAGAGACTTTCCTATTCACATCTGAGTCTGTCAATGAGGGACACCCAGACAAGCTTTGCGATCAAGTCTCTGACGCCATCCTTGATGCTTGCCTAGAACAAGATCCCGAGAGCAAGGTCGCTTGTGAGACCTGCACCAAGACCAACATGGTCATGGTTTTCGGTGAGATCACCACCAAGGCTACCGTGGACTACGAGAAGATTGTCCGTGATACCTGCAGAGAAATCGGATTCACATCTGCTGATGTCGGTCTTGACGCTGACAACTGCAAGGTCTTGGTCAACATTGAGCAACAAAGTCCCGACATTGCCCAGGGTGTCCACGGTCATTTGACCAAGAAGCCTGAGGAGATCGGTGCTGGTGACCAAGGTCACATGTTTGGGTATGCTACTGATGAGACACCCGAGCTTATGCCTCTTACCCATGTGCTCGCAACTAAGCTTGGTGCCAAGCTTACTGAAGTGAGGAAGAACAACACTTGCCCATGGTTGAGGCCTGACGGTAAGACCCAAGTCACAGTTGAGTACATCAACGAGAACGGTGCTATGGTTCCTACCAGGGTTCACACCGTTCTTATCTCCACCCAGCATGACGAGACTGTCACCAACGACCAGATTGCTGCTGACCTTAAGGAGCACGTCATCAAGCCTGTCATCCCAGCTCAGTACCTTGATGACAACACCATCTTCCACTTGAACCCCTCAGGTCGTTTCGTGATCGGTGGTCCTCATGGAGATGCAGGTCTTACCGGAAGGAAGATTATTATTGATACCTATGGAGGATGGGGAGCCCACGGTGGTGGTGCTTTCTCCGGGAAAGACCCAACCAAGGTCGACAGGAGTGGTGCTTACATCGTTAGGCAAGCAGCCAAGAGTATTGTGGCCTCAGGACTTGCACGCAGGTGCATCGTTCAGGTCTCATACGCTATTGGTGTCGCTGAGCCTCTATCTGTTTTCGTTGACACATACAAGACCGGAACAATCCCCGACAAGGACATCCTTGTTCTTATCAAGGAGAACTTTGACTTTAGGCCAGGAATGATGGCCATCAACCTTGACTTGAAGAGGGGTGGCAACTACAGGTACCAGAAGACTGCTGCTTACGGTCATTTTGGACGTGAAGACCCCGACTTCACCTGGGAGACCGTCAAGGTCCTCAAGCCCAAGGCCTGAATGTAACAGTTCACAAGAATGATTCTTTAGCCCCTTAAATCGGCCAATGGAGAATAAACAAGCTTTCATCGCATGCAGTTTCCTGAAGCCGCCCAAAGGTCTCGAAAACATACTTAGAGATTGTTACAAGCTTTTGATTGTCTGGTCAAATGTTGTGTTTGTTTGTCTTTCATTTTTATATTTTGTTGCTGAAAAACATGTAGGATTTCTATTTTTTCAGTATTTGATGGAGAAGCCTATGTTATATGTACTCTTTGAACAAATTTTATCTAAAGTTTTTGATTTATGAGTTTGCTATTGATTTGATACCATTTAGAGTTACAAATTGAACTGTTAGATACCCTCTGGTAAAATATATCAAGATTTGGAAAAGACTAATCAAGAGTGTAATCTTAGACGATTATGCAACCTTTCTCTCCCGTGCCGAATATCTTGTGTATCGGATATGCCTGGTTGTTTCTGGACATTCATCTATATCTACTGCATATAAGAAAGCAAGTTTTGGGAACATGTGTAAGTTAAAAAAGCAGACACAGGATCACACCACAAACACGGAACATGCAATTGCCGAAACAGAATAGACCTTTTGACAGTAGCTCCAGCACCTAAATGGTTTTTATGTAGTTACATTGCATCTAATTTATCATGCCCATATTTGTGTTTAAAGAGCATAAGGACATAGAATTTATATTCAGTTTGTGGTGTAGAAGCTTTAATACAAAAGTTGTTGATACTGAATCAAACAAACTACTGTATCTTTTTGCTTCAACAAAAGGCACTTTTTGACAACCTCGTGTATAATAAGTGGAAAGAAATATAATAAATCATCTTTGGAAAACAAACAAGACTTAAGTGTGGATTACGCATAGACATTCACTTAAATAGACAAGTTAAATTACTTTTAGATAATGCTTGGCTATAAAAGTTGCAATATAATTATCTTTTAAGAGCACCATACATAAAGTGAAAAAAATAAAATTTGGATCTTCATTATCAATATCGTTTGCTTGCCAAAAGAAGCTAATACACAGGTTTCTATAGAATGTAAGGGATTTACTTTAGCGTGTGTTTGTTTAGATTTATCTTCAATACACGGCTTATGACTAATGATGAATAAGGTAATGAGTTCTTAGTGAGTGTTTGGATTAGCTGATGATAATAAACTGATAAAAAGAGCTTGTAAGCCTAGATCTACATATGAAACCCTCTAAATAAGCTTATCAAACAGTACAAAAAGTTCACTTTTCTAACAAGCCCATAAAGCAAGCTGATACAAACACCCATTGATCAAAACCAAAAACCCTTGTGCCATATATAACCAAAAACTCAAATCCAAACACTACCTTGCGTGGTAACACATGCGGGGAGCCATACAAAGTTACAAACACTTAAGGAGCTAAAAAAGTTAAATGCCTTTATTAGAAAGGTTCTTAGTGTAAAACTAATCTTTGGGATTTACACGTATTGTACAGGGAGAAATGTCCCCAATGAATAGCTAAATTTACATATGCTCAAAAATGTTTACATACTTTTACAATGAAGAATACTGTACAATATCACCAACAGATTGCGTGTAAAGAATTTATGTGGATCCGCCATTAGATGTAAAAGAGTTCCAGCAAACAAGATTAAAGATTTGAAGTCCTTATGTTTCATGCTCTGTAGTTATGACTGAAATTAAGAATCTAGGTGCAGCACTGAGATTAACAAGTCGCAATTTCAAATTTCAGTGTGAATCTGAAGACTCAGATATTGGTTTTGAGGTATGTCCATTATAACTTATACCTTGCGAAGTTAAGGTTGTAAGTTGAGCAGATTACGTAATACAGGTAGCCAAGATACGATCATAATCAACCCAGTATTAGCTTAAACCTCAAGAGCAAAGCTGCTACAGTGACTCATGGCTTTTGCAGTTGAAGTTGCATCTTTTTAGCTTGATATCAGCTCCGGGAAGGGGTAACTGAGACTTATTGATCTTTGATATTGATATCACTTAGACCCTGATGACAACTTCCGGGGAAGTGCTTCCATGGCTGTTTATACCATCTCATCATCGGTCATTCTGCAGGCAGATTAACAGTACTTTAAGATTCTAATCGATCTGTTTCAATGGTCTCAAAAACTGTTTAAAAGAATGTTCCAACATCTGATCATTAGTTGCAAAAAATCTTATTGCAAGAAGCCAAAGTTTGATAATAAGCTAATTATGAGTGCAGAAACATATTCCAGCCATCCACAATATACAATATCAAACTCATCACCTAAACAAGTAAGCAGCACTATCCTTGTAAATAGCTACCGACAAACACACTTAGGTAGTGTTTGATAATGACTTAAAAGAGTCTTAATTCATAAATAGGTAAATTTATTAAGTCATTAATTGAGTGTTTGTTTAGTGCTTAATTTAAATGGATGACCTTCTAGAAAAAGCCATGGAAGTGAGGGTCTCTATATTAAGTCATCACTTTTATCATACTTTTACATATTTACCCTCCCACTTCTTAACCTCTAATTCAACACTTATTTCAAATAAAAGGGTATAACAATAATTTTTCTAATTCAGACACTTTATTCAGCACACAAAACAAACAATCATTTATTCATCTACAAACAGACAACATATATACAGACAGACACTTTAATTTTACAGGACTTGATAAAAAAACTGAACAAACAGGCCCTTACACACTTATTTATTTTATTTATTTATTTATTTATTTTTTTGATAACCATGGTTTCCGACCTTTTGGCCGACTAATCCACGGGGTTTGAACCCACCGCCACACAGACTCAAACCAGGTGAAGCCCTCCCTTTTCAGGAGGTTGGCGTGGCCACTTAAGGTTGTTTGCACCTAGCAAGAATTGAACTTGAGACCTCACACTTATATTTTTTTGGGTAAAGGGTTACCCCGGTAAATAATATTAAAACCGAAAAATTTTAAGTACAAATGGAATATGGCTGATATACCATATTTACCTCAAGCTAAACAGCTTGATAAACATCTAAAACTAGTGCTTATGACATGCCATAAGCACTTACACACTTATACATGATGATGTTGCATGATGGAATAATAAATCAAGTAAGCAACACTATATTTGTAAATAGCCATCCACTATGTCACATGATAATGTTGCATATAGCTACCAACAAAGAAAGTTATACACACAAGTCCACAAGAAAACAGCATATTCTCACTCATTACACAATACACATTACTACTTTTTCAGAGATGGAATTTACCCACAGGCCACAGCCCTACAAAGAATGGTAGGCAGAACATGTTTTCCAATCCTAAATATGTTAAATGTACTATTCTAGCACTACAATATCATGTCTTATTAAGAGTATAATCAATATGGCCCAGCTCACCAAACTTGCTTCACCATACCAAAAATCATCCCGAAAACAGCCTGTTATGCAACTTAATCTACTGTGAGCCTATACATATATAAGACATAGAAACTACTCATTGAGGGTCTTTTAAGTATGACCACTAACATAAGTAGACGTCACCTTTTTCCACATTATGAATTTAGCTTCATACAAGCACAAGAGATAAAAATATATTAAGATTTTACCTGGGAACTACCACTGTATAACAGCTTTGTCAAGCACACATGTGGTATATGTCCAGTTGATTCAGCATACCTCATGACCCGTCCATATCAGATGAACTTGCCCATCTAGACGATGTTGTAAAGACCCTTTCTTGACTTATCTGCACAAGATTAACAATTAGATCTTGATACCTTTTAGTAATCCACAATAGGCTGTAATGTTATCATCACTTACAGCAGCAGGACAACTGAGTCATACACTACGGCTCGGATTAGTTTAGCCCTCCAGATTATCTCTTCTTCCAGAATGTCATACGGGATTTCTGAAAATTCTCCCGAAAAAATGATCCAATATATTGAACAATTTTTACACAAATTTTATGTAACTGTAGTATCTATCGTATGCTGGAAGAAGGTTTTGAGCACTTCCTTCGAGTCACTGTCCAGCTCTTTTGTGGCCAACAAGTTAACTAAATTTATTGACGTATGTATATCTGCAGAAAAACCTGCATCTAGCATTCTTCTAAGAAACTGAACCGCCATTGTCGTCTCATTCCATCGAAGAAAACCCTGAATAATTATATTAAAAGTATAAGCATCTGGCATGCAGCCTGCAATCATCATTTCCTGAAGCAACTGATTTGCATCCGTAAGTTTACCATTCTTAAATAATCCATTCATCATAACGTTATATGTACGAATATTAGGTCTCAGGCCTCTAGAAGAAAGACCACGAAAAATTTCATGACCGACATCAACTTTCCCAGATTTACACATACCATCGATAAGTATGTTCCAAAGAACAATATTAGGAACCAATCCAACACCTTCCATAGTTCTTAATAATCCAAGGGCCTCATCAAATTTTTCATGTTTAAATAATGAATCTATCAAAGTCGAAAAAGTAACAACAGTTGGAACTAAATCACGCTTATGAATATCATCAAACAGCAGTAGCGCATCCTTAAGTCTGCCAACATGACATAAACCATTTATCAGAGTATTGTACGTTACAATAGTAGGACTAATTCTCTTTACACACATTTCCTTAAGTAAACTCAACGCTTCAGTTATCATTTTATTCTTGCAATATCCATTAATCAAAATATTGTAAGTATAAAAACCTGGTTTCAAGCCCGATGCAGGGAGTTTCCTAAAAATATCCTCGCCAACATCAACTTTCCCAGCTTTACACATACCGTCAATAAGTATATTATATAAATCAATATTAGGTACCACATTACCCTCTTCCATAGTCTTCACCAACGCAACCGCTTCATCAAATTTCCCATTCTTAAACAAAAAATCAATCAAAGTAGAGTAAGCAATAACATCCGGAACCAAACCACAACCCCGAATCTCACCAAACCGCGTAAGAGCATCCTCAACTCTACCAACTTGACACAACCCATTAATCAAAGTCGTATACGTCACAATATCAGGAACCACTTTCTTCTCCGACATCATTACAAACAAACTCAACGCCTCATCTACCCTCTTAACCTTACAATACCCATTAACCAAAATATTATAACTAACAACATCCGCCACACACCCAAACTCCCACATCAAATCAAACCAATCACGCGCTTCACCAACTTTCCCATCTTTACAAAACGAATGGACCAATATATTAAACGTCACCACATTCGGCGCCACACCCTTCTCCACCATCTCACCAAACAAACCCCTCCCCTCATCCAACAACCTTAAACCACACAAACCTTTAATCAAAACATTATAAGTCCAAACATCCGGCACAACCCCTTTCGCCATCATTTCGCCATAAACCTCAACCGCCTCATTAACGCGCCTTTCCTTACAAAGGGTATTGATGATTATGTTATAATGTGTGACATTAGCCTTAAAGGTGTCATTTTTTTCCAAATCTTTAAGCATAAGTAGTGCGGCTTTCGTTTCGCCGGATTTACAAAGCCTGTTTAGCATTCTTAAAGTTACTACTAAAGTGGGTTCATTGGATTGATGAATAGGGGCAATTGCAAAGGGTAAATGAATATGGGTATTGTGAGTAATGATGTTATGAGTGATTTTATATAAAGAAAATGGATTGAGTGACTTACAATTTCGAAGAAGGATTATAGGAGCATGTCTAATTGACATGAGGGTTTTTGTTAAACCCTTAAACCATGATGTACAAACAATATTGCTAGTTTTGTTTTGTAAGTAAAAACTAGTTTAATTTAGTTGTCAGATTTGTTTCAGCGCGGGTAAGGTGGTGTTTGGATTTGGGTTTTGGGTTTTCGGTTGGGGAGGTGTTTGGGATTTTACTTATTTTAAGCTAGGTGTGTAATAGTAACACTTTGGAAAAAAGACATTTTGGGTGATTGGATTGCGTAAGATTTTACTTTTGAAAAATGATAGTTGGGCCTAATTGTTATGCCTAAAATTAGACCTACAATTTTGATTGGTTTGCACATGTTTTCAGTTTAAATTTAAACAAATATTTTTTTGGTGTTCCTAATTTACCCCTGTTGAATAATTTAGTTGTTTCATTTCCTTCCCTACCTAATTCGTGCATCTTGGGTCAAATCTCTTCAACATCAACACCCTAATCTATCTAACACGATTCTTCCTCTTATCAGTACGTGAAATCAACATGAACAAATAATATTAATTAATTTAATCGTATGAAGAAAACGGTTTTATTGTGTTACGTACTACTCCGTATTAGATAATTGTATGAAGAAAAATGTTTTTTGTGTTTTTTCTTTAGATTCCAATTTCCAAGGTGCATCTCGTGTGATGGTTATTGTAGGTTTCTTCATGTGTTTTTGAGTTTGTTCTATTAAAAAATGTTTTGGTTTCATTATATACTTCTATGCTGGGAAATAAAAAAATGGGGCTTCAATGGATATCAAATTATTCCTTGCAAGGTGATTCAACAGCAAAAGAAAAATACATCAAACATTTTTGGCCTGCCAAAATCACACTCAAAGATGCGTAGAGAAAGAGAGAAAAAAATTGACAAAATGTGTGATAGAATTAATAATTAAGATTAGGAAGTTATTTAGGAAGGGCACATTAGGAATAATACTTAAATTTTTGCTAAACCTTTAAAAAGATGACAAGTGTCCCAATAAGATAATTAGGCATATTAGTAGGCTTGATTAGTAGGCCTAAATATCAAAACTCTTTACTTTTTATAGAATGTTGATAACCGACAATGCTGACCGGCTTACGTGATCCACTCAAGGATGATATGTCAAATAAAATGTTCGAAGTTACTTAAAAGTTCATTATTCGCTTAATAATTTTCATAAATTTACTCTCTCCATCCCCAAAGATAAGTGTTAATTTTGATAGCGACATACACTTTTAGAAAATACAAATATTCTATTGCAGCGTATTAACTAATACATTCTAATTTTCTTATAAAAGTGTATTTGTTAGTGTAAAAAGTGTGAGGGGTATGGACTGGAGTAAGGATTGCGTATTGGGCTGCGCAGATGGGCCGCAGATGGGTTAAGTTTGCACTAATCCAAGTAATGAAATGATTCCCTGCACAAATAAAGGTAAACCGTTAGCCTTACCGTTAAAACGGACCCCACGATTAAGCTCCGGCGTGAGAGAATATATGTGTATTGGTATGTGTGAGAAAGTCGTACCTCGCAAATGTGTTGAAAGATTGCCTTTTATAGGCGAGCCGGGTACTAGGGTTTCATAGTATTTTGCTTATTGTTGTTAGTGGTCAAAGTAGGACACTTGTCAGTCAAGGGTCCGTAACTTAATTGTGATTGCGGACGTAGATCATCTTCCGCGGCCATTAGTTAGTCTGCTAGGCTACTGCGGAATTATCACTCAAATGATATGCGTGTGTCTTTGTGCATCCGGACCGCACCTTAGGTGTCGTTTGTTTTTTCACAATAAGCTCTTTTTCCCTCTTTTCACTTCTTTTGTCTGCGGGAGGGCAGAGGTTTATGTTTATTTTTTTGCAGACATAAGTGCTTCTTTTCACTTCTTTCCTCTTCTAAATTTCAGACATTATCTTTCACTTCTTACCTCTTCTTTCACTTCTTACATCTTCTTTCACAAACCCTACATCTCTTTCTCAATATCCGTTTTTTTACGTTTTTATTTCTTTTTTTACGTTTTCGTCCATTTTTTTACGTTTTCACCCGTTTTTTTACGTTTTCGACCGTTTTTTACGTTTTCGTCTGTATTTTTACGTTTTCACCATTTTTTTCGTTTTCGTCCGTTTTTTCTTATGTTTTCGCCTGTTCGTTTACGTTTTTTTCCTTTTTTTTTTTTTTTTTTTTTTTTTTCTTTTTTTTTTTTTTTTTTTCTTTTTTTTTTATTTTTTTTTCCTTTTTTTTTCTTTTTTTTCTTTTTTTTTTTTTTTTTTTTTTTTTTTTTTTTTTTTTTTTTTTTTTTTTTTTTTTTTTTTTTTTTTTTTTTTTTTTTTTTTTTTTTTTTTTTTTTTTTTTTTTTTTTTTTTTTTTTTTTTTTTTTTTTTTTTTTTTTTTTTTTTTTTTTTTTTTNCGTTTCGCCCATTTTTTTTTACTTTTTCGACTGTTTTATTTACGTTTTCATCCGTTTTTTTTAAATTTTGATCTCTTTTTTTTACGTTTTCGACCGTTTTTTATGTTTTCGCCCGTTTTATAGGTTTCTGTTCGTTTTTTACGTTTTCGTCTATTTCTTAGCGTTTTCGCCCGTTCTTTTACGTTTTCTTTTTTTTTTTCTTACGTTTTTTTTCCTTTTTATAACGTTTTCGTGCGTTTTCTTATGTTTTTGTCCTTTTTCTTACGTTTTTTTGCGTAAGATAAATTAAGAAAATGTACAATAAAAGATGAAAACGTAAAAAACGGACAAAAACGTAAAAATAGACGTAAACATAAAAAAAAGAAAAAAACCTACAAAACCAGATAAAACCATAAATAAAGGTCGAAAACGTAAAACGAAAAAGTAAAAAAACGAAAACGTAAAAAGGCGAAAGCGTAAAACGAAAACGTAAAAAAACTAAAAAAAAAACGTAAAAAACGTTAAAAATGAAAACAAAAACATAAAAAAGAAAACGAAAACTTAAAAAAACGGTCGAAAACGTAAAAACGAAAATGTGAAAAAAGGACAAAAACCTAAAAAAAGGACAAAATAGTAAATAGAGGTCGAAAACGTATCAAAACGTAAAAAAATAGATGAAAACGTAAAACGACAGACGAAAACGTAAATGAACGGACGAAAACGTAAAAGACGTAAAAAAAATGGACGAAAACGTAAAACGGACGAAAACGTAAAAAAACGGATGAAAACGTAAAAAAAATGGATAAAAACGTAAAAAAACAGACGAAACGTAGAAAAACGGTCGAAAACGTAAAAAAAACGTACCAAAACGGTAACAAACGGACGAAAACGTAAAAAAATTTGTGAAAAAGAAAAAGGAAAAGAAAAAAAAGTACTTTATTAGTACAAAAAAAAAGTGTTAGAAAAAAAAATAAAAAATAAAATAAAAATTAAAAAGAAGTAGTTCAATAGCGCAAAAAACAAACGGTCTTCTTCTTGCAGATGACGAGCTTAAATGTACCTCTTCTTCTACAGACATGGTTTGCAGATGAAGAGGTAAAAGCTCTGAAAAAACAAACGACACCTTACTCTTTGTTGGGCTTGGTAGCGTTCAGTGTACTAATTGTTTGTTTTATTGGGCCTGGGCCAAATGTGTATAGTACGGTCCAGGCCTATTAAGCCTACTATCCGTATTATACCCCAAAGTTTGACATTTATGAAAAGAAACAATAATAAAAGATGTACATCTATTGAAATGGACAAAGTGCCTTTTAATTGGTAGAAAATTGTAGCCAATTGACTACAATTTAGTGTAGCCAATTCCTTACAATTTTATGTACAATTTATGAGTCCCTGAATCTTTCTGATGTCCCTGAGTCATTTTTGCGGGTCCCTAAATCATTTGACCCCTTATTGAAATTAAGTTTTCTAAAAAATAGGCTACTCAAATTACACGGTACACTTTTTCTTGGTTGGATAAAATGCGATAAAAACAAAAAAAAGTTATAATTTCTTTATCTTCTAACAATCTTATGAGAAACGATCATTAGAGTATGTTAATATATTTCCTTGGCATTAGCTTTATAACTTATCATTAACATCGTCGAGTTGCTGGACTACTATACACATGAAACAATCTTTAATTGGTTTTTTCTTGAATGACAATCAATCAATCTTGAATTTTCCTCAAAATATCAGAAAATTCGATCTTTAATTGGTTTCCATGTTCATTGTAAATCACGTGAATGTAGGCGAAAACTGTGATAACAGATCCATCATAATGCCATACATTAAATGTCTTGTAAAAGAAAGATAATGAGATGTCTCATAGACTCTAGCATGTGTATACACTGTATAACTGTGCTTTCGTTTTGCATCATCACAAACACGTTACAAGATGCACGTACAATGTTATGGTCAGTAATACATTGTTGAATGGATTTGGTTCAAATATGTGAATGTGAACAAGATCGTCTCATAATCATAAAAACGAGTATAATCATGTCTACATAAGGTATAAATAGCTAAAAATATGATTATTCAACCTTGGATTAGCATCCCTAGTCAAAGATAACCCCTTCAATAACCAATTGCCCTTCAATTATGCTATAAAATTTGATGTATGTATATACATCCTGACAACAAAAGTAACTTGGTTCCTAAACCCTTTTCCGTTTCACCTTTTCAAAAAATTCCCAGTTCTTTACCTCTCCTCATCATCTGAACTCATCACAGAAAAAAGTTCTTCCTGCATCATTTCATCATCTCGACACATGAACTTGAGTGCGATCATGAAGTAGTCTCTAATGAAAATTGAACCTTCAACCCGATATTTGTTTGACACAAGATGATAATTTCTTGGAAAGTGCTTCCATGGCTGCTTCTACCGTTTCTTGATCCTGCAAGTGAGTACAGCAAGCGGTTTGAGAATATTCTAGTAAATATTCAGTATTTTTAGTACCAAACACCTTCTTACCTTCCCTTCGAGGGTTATAGTGAGAGGCCCGCTTCTGGATTTACGATAACACCCTTCATTTTTACAGAAAGATCATGAAAAACAGTTAAAGAAAGTAAACATAGATGCACCCATCATAACTTGCTTGAAACATATGTGTACCAGTGTGGACGTCTGGAAACTCAAAAGGAATCTTGGATAGAGGCTGCGCAACTTCTATCTGCAATGTAAATATATTTTGAAGACATGAAAAGATCGTAGATCAGATAACAAGTCAAATAGAGGACGGTGGACTTTTGGGGTCAACTCTAGTATCTTCCTATTAGGCAACTTTTATTACTACAATCTAACACCAAGTTACTCTTTCTTCAATTTCTATATAACTTAGATAAACCACCTACATTCTGAAGTTGCAAGTAAGTTGTTGTAATTATCATAGGTAGAAGGTTCCTTGCTGGATTTTCAATCCAGAGCAACACTACTAAAACAAAGTAATATATGCATTTAAACTTGTACGTACATCAGAGAGGGAAATCGTCAAATGCTTAGATACAAATGGTCCTGTTGATGCTAGCAAATTAGTAGACCTTAAATCGATCATAGCATCCCATTCTTCGTTTAACTCATCAACATTTGTTGCAGTAAGAACAATCACATTATGACACTTGATCTGCATATACAGGCAACCAGAGTGACGATTATTAACTAATCATCACCAAAACATAACCAAAAAAAAAATCCTTTTTGAATGTAAGAGAAACTTAATTCCCAAGATCAGTGATTAATCTTTATATTGTAATACAGGTGACATTAAGGGCAACCCTTACAATCTGACCACAAACTAATGTCAAAATTCAAACACGTACCAATGGAACACGCAGCTTTTCATGTTGCAGCAGTTCTGTAATGCCTTCAGGCAGCTGGGCCATCTGAAATATAATAAATATACACATTTTAGTCTGCACATTCATTTTCTGCTTTTCAGAAGGGTCTAAAAAGGCAGGGTTCATATGGTCAATATGAAGTTGCATCTCTACACTACAATTGTTGTAAATTTGTAATTGACCATAAAGTGTATGACTATTAGTAATATGACCTAAAATACCCTCGGAAAACAGAGAAATTTTCGTGTACCCAAATCAATATCATTATCTTTAGGCATAATAACAATGAGCAAAACTGTCATTCAAACATAAAAGCTGAATGTTGTGGTTTTCATGCGATATCCCAAAATGTGAAGTGCTATTAATTTCAATTGTAAGGAGGAAGTGTTAGAATTATACGAAGACTGAGTTTGTTATAGCCTTCTGATAATCGGACGCTATGTTACGCCCTACAAGGACAATATTTGACCTTTACATGTACAATAATAAGCATAGCTGGTGACTAATATTTATAATGTACTACGGAAAGATATAGGTAATTTCACTTTTCGATATCAGAAGGGGAAATTATTACTCCATATTTCCTTTTTGGGATGTCCCAAAATAATTGTCCACTTTTCATTTTAGCCGATAAAAAGAGACTTCAGTAGGGGAATATTCTATTTGATTGGTTGAAAAGTGTAGTGGTCCACTTTTATTAATCTGTGCGATTTGTCTCCTGACAATAATTTTGAGACGGAGGTAGTAACATTTTTTGCATCAAAGAGGAAGTGTTAACCAAACTGCCTCTAATGTCCACGAGCAGAAGCTAATTTCGCACAAAAAATAATCATCAATTAACGCTCTAGTGAATCTATTAAGAGACCTAACGCATCTATCAATCTGAAATATAAAAATTCTGTAATGTTACCTCATTGCGGTTACCGGTGCCCTTGTCACCAAATAGGTGGCTAAGATATTCTTCGTATTCTTCATCTGGAGCCTGTATTTACAATCTAAAATTAAAAACAAAGAAAAACATTTGCTACAAAATTCCATCATGATTTTGGCATCCACAATATCCATCTGTCACAAAATGAGAACATTTCAGCAAAGCATAAAAGACAACAAATGTAATATTTTCCTCACCAAGCGAACACCAAATGCTTTGGCAACCCCTCCAACAGTAACATCTGAATGTAACGGGCCAACTCCTCCATATATAAACACCTGTTATTCACCATTGTCATCAACTTTTTTGTTCTTATTATAATTATTTAGAGAAGAATAAAAGAGAGTCTGGAAATCAAACAACTAAAATGACATACCATGTCACTCATAGACTTCCGCCGTTCGACTTCTTCAGCTACAGAATCTATCTATATAGAATAACCAAAAGGAAAATGCTTAATTCACTAAAGACCATTTTGGTAGTAAAACATTTTTGTTTCTATAAGAAATAAGCTATTCCCTCTAAAATCAAACTTACCTCACTCCGTACGGTAGCAAATTGCGAGACTACCCAACCTATCGAATGAAGTTTTCTACACAATAAAGGTCCTATCTGATCCTCGATAATTCCAAACCTGAGCTATGCAACAAACAATAAAAATATACGTAAAGGCATAGCAAAATAGTAAGTTTGTTGATGGCAAAAAAAAAGTTTTGACTTGGTTAAACTCTCTTTAATTGGTGGTAAAGTTGCCAGAAAAATGTCTTTTATAGGAGTCACTTAAACTAGAAACAAAAAAAAAACAATACTAATNACATACAGAATTTCATCACCGACGGCTACAATGGAGGCTGTGAGGACTCTGGTTTGAAGTGGGTCCACAGATTTCTGGCCATTAATGCCACTTGAGGATAACCTTCTTGCTCTACCTGCTCTTTCTGATCTTCCATCAGAAAGCATATATGCAGGTCTGAACTTTTGTTTGCCAACTGCAGTAGAATCATCAACGCATAATAATGCATTTGGAACTGTGTCGTTGATGCTTCCAATTGACGTGTAACTGTAAATACATGAAAAAAGTTATAATGATGGCAAAACTAATTATCATATTACTAATTTACTCCCTCGATCCCAAAAACGATGAAGTTTGCTGAGTTTCTTTGACTAATAAACAAATGCCAAAAATACCCCTTAAAAATTCAAAACAATTACCCTTGATCGTAGAGACGACAGTACGGAACCTTGCAAGTCAAAAGAAAAGCCCAGACGTCCCTGAAAGAGAAGTTAATGAGAACTAGAGCTTGAATTATTATTTGTAAATAAAATTAGACATAAATTCATTGAAGAGTTTGACTTTATTCTGTAACGAGAACAAAACCATACCTATATGACCAGTCCAAGATTGGATTCACTCTCATGAAAGGTGGCCATCCAGGCGAGCTTGGAGAGAATTGCTCTTGACCAACCTGCAAAAATATGACAGCGTTTCCCAATATTTCTGTTAATATGTTAAAAAAAAACAGTTAAAAACAGTGCGCTAAAATTCTAAAAAGAACTGCTTACAGCAGTGGGATCACCAATTCGAACACCAAGAAAAATAGCTCTGATTGGTGTTGCCTTCAAAAGAGCTTCCAAACCAGACTTGAAATCTTCACGAAGGATATCCAACTTCACACCATAACTGAAACATTAAAGGCCCACAATACTATTACTGATACTATTATGTAATGTATCTTTTCATACAATATAAATGCAAATTCCTTTTTATGGATTTTCTGATAAGCAAAAAAATATAAAAAAGAAATCATATCCGACCTAGCAGCTGTTTCGTAAGTGAATGAATTGATTTCGGAGAAGGTAGAAGTTGTTTCAAAATATATAGTCCTTATTGGAAGCGCCAATGCACCATCAGATAGATCCCCATTTGAATGCCCGTGTTCCGCTTGATGCAAATAATATCCAGCCCTAAGCAGGTGCAGCAAAACCTACAACATAAGATAATTGCTGGAACTTAATGAGAGGATAATATCAGCTGTTCAGACAGTCCCATGTGAGCGCAATTACTTACAGTTGAATCCTTTCCTCCATTGAAGCTGAAAGCGAGCTCTTCAATACTGACAAAGGAAAATAATATCAAGAGAACCATGAGTTTCGTATTTCAACTTAATGTATACAAGCGTAACATGTCGAATGCACCACGTGATGATATAAACTACACTGAAAACACTGAACCATCAATTACTACTGTTTTGGAAACAAACCCACACATAGCTAGAGATACTCATATCGCACAACTTAGGGGGTGTTCGTTTAAGCTTATATGTGGGCTTATGAGCTTATTTAATTTCGGCTTATATTTCATAAGCCCCAATTTTCCAGCTTATTTTGAGATTTATGGGCTTACATAAGTTTATCATATGATTCATATCATAATAAACTTATATAAGTTTATATAATTTATCATATCATAATAAACTTATATAAGCCCACAAGTCTCAAGATAATCCAGAAAATTGGGACTTATGAAATATAAGCCGAAACACAAATAAGCTTATAAGACACATATAAGCTTAAACAAACACCCCCTTAAAATGAGGAAAAAAATGGAGTAATAAAGAGTAGATGAAGGAAGCCAGTACGTTTTAATTCCATAATCCATAAAATAACAAAACATTTTTTAGTCAAATGTAATCTAACAACCATCACAGGAATAAAATGTCACTGTTCCAGAACATTCAAAAAGCGAGTCATAAGTTTTTAAGTAAATAAACATGTCAACTTCTACAAAATAGCTGTCAAACCAGACACCAATGAACGACACAACGAGATGTTGTAGGGACGACGTGTGAGCATTAATTGATACAACATCTAATAAGCTCCAACAAATGTGGGTCAGTTTGAGTCAAAAATCAACCTAATACCTCAACTACAACAACATAGTACCATATACAGAATTCTATAGTATTGACTTGAGTTCGAATCGGATACAACGCGAAAACCGGGTTTAATATACAAACATCAATCCACAATCATTTCAACATCTAAAAATCCTAAATCCTTTAGAAACTATATATTTATAACATAATAATTAACTTTAACTTACGAGTAAAGGGAGAGAGCACGTCGAATAACATAAATGGCGGTATTATACTTTGTTTTAAGCCTTCGATCATCACACTTTTTTATACCTTCATCGATCTCCATCTTGTATAGTATAAAATCTCAAATCCCCTTTTAATTTTATTTTATTTTTTATAAAAAACAGATCAATGACATTAATTAAAATCAAAGACTAAAACGGGTGAAAAGTCAATATTTGTACAAAGTGTTTGAAATTTTAGAAAATGAAGAAGTAGAAGCAAAATAAAGAAAGGGTTTTGATGAGAAAATGGATGGGATGGAATGGGATATTATTTATTCTTCTTTTGGTGGCGTTTTTATTGTCTGTCTGCCAAGCCAAACAAACCAAATTTTGTTATCTCTTTTATGTTTTGGCATTTTCATATCCAACTTGTTTTGTTTTGACTTTGGACGTGCTCAAATTAGAGGATTTTATTTCACAACATGATAATTTAATGTGCTCATCGTTTTATATACAAAACTAGCTAAAATACCTATAAAATTCGCGGGTATTTAAGAAAAATCGTAAAGATAGATAATGACTTGTATAGTGCGTAGTTAGCTTTTAGAAAGAGACATAAGAATGTACGCGGATAAAAATGTATATATGCATGTATAGACCCACTATTTATTTTCTTTATACAAAATATGCATATTTTTTAAGTGTACAAAAATGCTTTTATCTTTTAGGAATTTGGTAAGTTTAATTGTTTAAATCAAAATTATGTGCACGCTTACCAATGGTTTTATTTATTTTAAGATTCATATATCACCTTACTTTCATGATTAATTTCATATATTCTTAAAGTGCAATCATCGAATGCATAATGTACAATGTTTTTAAAGCATGTTTCTGTGTATATGAAGTTTCTAAATTTAATAAGGGGAGATATGAAGTTGACACTTTATTTTACAACAATATAGTTCCATCTTTTGATGAGTTTCTACTCTCCTCTTCATAATTGTTTTTGTAGACTTTCATATAGGAAATGGCAATGTATGTGATTGCCCGCAGAGAAGCTAATACACATGTTAGTTACATATACTGAAAATAGCAAGCTGACATGTGACAACTCATCGAGTTCTAACTTTGCGTTAATTTGCTTAAACAAAGGCTGTAACACATATCATGTCCTAACAATACAAAATTGAAAAAGTTGCAACTGCAACCGCTAACATGACTGCAAAATTTTGGTATCTAAAGTTGTATATAACTAGAATAAGAATAATTAACGTATAGAATATTCGTTACAATGATTAGTGATGTCGTGATAACTTCAGGCTATTGTATCTTTGTATGAGACTATTGTTTCAATGGAACGATGAAAGCAACATTAAAGTCTTCTGCAATTTAGTTGCATTCCTCAATCCAAATGTCAACTAAAAGGTCCACCACATCCTGCAAAAAGCAACCTTCATTTACCAAACAAACAGTTGTCTAAAGTGGCGCATATAGAACATGGAGAAGGAGAACATACAACTAATGAAATTGGCTCAGGAAATGGTTCACCAGATGCGAGCAAATCTTCAAAACTTTTTGTCCAACTGTAACGTAACATATAAAAAACCAACTCATTAGACAACCTATTAATCAAACATTTTATTTTCTTTTGTGAGTCCTGTCTTTTTTTTTTTTTTTTTCTTCAACAAGTGGGACTCGCATATCAAAATGGAATAACAAAAAGTCAAAAGTCAAACCTCATAATGGGTTGTCTACAGTTGCTATGTGATGTTTGAGATCTATCACCAACCCATGCTCTTCTCATCTCATGCCAAGCTAACTCCGCTGCAGGGTACACAAAAAATAGATTTGCAATGGGGATATCGTTGTTTATGAAACTGAAATGCCTATCGAGGGAGAAAATAGTAAAATAAAACTATTGTATAATGACATGATGATGTGTTACAACTTACGGAGTACAAATTAAGCTTAAATCACTTTACCATCATTTATTTTAAACATGTCCATTTTCCTCCCCCCTTTTTCACACAGAAACAAACAATGTCTATGCTATCTATAGCATTAAGCAAAACACAAAAGGGTAAGGTAAGAGAAAACAAACGACACGACATACTATTTTCATGTCGAACCTATAGAAGTATAAGATGCAGATTTCATATACATTATGTTACCAAAATTACGACCAACAGTGTTTTTGCAATTTGATGTTAGTAATCTCACGTAACTTTCACAATTGAAATTTAATGTCTGATTCAACTTCATAGAGGTTATATAACGAAGAAGTGTGACTAAGGAGCAAATTCATATGTAGAAAACCAAATTTCATATAAAGTATAACTGAATATAAGAAGACTGGAATTATCCTTTAACAAAAAGCATACACATAATTCCTATATTGTTTCTACTAACCTGACCTCACATATGTTTAACGCAAAGAGCATAATGCAGATATAAGCATAAAAATTTTGTGTTTCGGTCCAAATTTGATTTTCTGTCCACTGGTAATCATGGCACAATCTTAGTGATTTAGTTTGGTTCACATGTTTTGCATCTATACATAAAAAGTCATCAACTCATGTGTCAATTGAAACGTTCAGAATGTATACTTCCTGCACAGTCCTGCATAATATTTCTACAAACAGAATTTCGCTTAATGTGTAGAAGACGAAATTGAGTGGTTGAAGGACAAACCATGGTTAACGAAGAGAGGATTGGAATGGTCCCTTTTCATAGACTTATTTTCCTCGTTGACCATTGTTGAACCCATTGAATTCTGGTGACCGTTAGGGAGAGAATTAGTTCCATCAATATCCATCTTTGATGGTTAAAGAACCTTTCGATACCCTAAAGGGATACAACAACAATAATACAATATGCATCAATGACAGAGAAAGATACATTGTTAGATAATAACTTAAATAGTAGTGAGTAGGGACTGTAATTAGGGAAGATATAACGGACGGATAATTGTCTCAAAAGCAGTTTATAGCCATGTTACACGTGTGTGAGCCTTAGAGGGTGTTTACTGTTTAGGATTGCTTATTTTTCTGCTTATATACTTATTTTTAAGAAGATAAGCAGTTTTGAGTGTTTTTTTTTTTTTTTTTTGTTCCATCCAAACAGCTTTTGCTAATTAAGCAAGTAAGGATGTGCTTATTTCATATGGTTTATCTTAGACAAAATTGAAACAATTACAGTATTTTGAACTCATAAACCAGGGTCCGGTCGGAAACTGTGACGAGGATACCAGAATAAGCAAATCCAAACACTATTTTCAAAAAGCGCTTATAAGTACCTATTTGTAAGCCGGAAAATAAGCAAATCCCAAACACCCTATAAATAGTAGCAGTAAATACCTCTCACAAATGCCACAAGTAAAACCATGCTCTTAAACACTAGTTCCATTTTGATGTTTGAACAATTGAACATAAAAGATCTACTGCTAATTAAATCAAGCAGTCTCTGTTATAACTTTATTAATCAGTGAGTAGGTCTTATTGGTAATGTATGGAAAATGTAACTTTATTTGGTTAATAATTAATATATACAACAAGGAGTGAATTGAATATATTTACCTCTAGCTTCAAGCTTCAATGGCGGAGCAGTATTATTCAATACGATGATAATGCTCTTTTTATTTTCAAAGGGGCTGTTTGTTATATAGCAGCTGGCTTATCGCTTGGTTTTGGGCTTATGAAATAGCTTATTTTGAACTTTCCGGCTTATATAAGTTAGATATAAGCCGGAAATTTTTAAAATAAGCTTATGAAACATAAGCCTAGAAATAAGTTATAACCCGGTATAAAAGCTGAATCTAACACCCTTTAAAAAATAGTTATGCCAAAAATGCCAAAAATGGACCGACTGACCCGAAGGTTCATGACTTTGTTGCAAAAAGCCCCTCTTCAAAAAATAGTCATGCCCATCTTTCGATCTACAGACTCCGGCCTTTTTTGACAATTGTTCCTTGCAAGTACATGTGTTTGATTTTGAGTTTTTGGCTTAAATGACAAACTAGTTATAATGCCCGCGCACGCGCGGGTTTTTTTTTAATTTTTTGAAATAATTATTTAAATATTTTAATCATATTGTTAATTGTATCTTATCTATATTTTTTGTATTTATCTTCTACTTGTGTTGTGGATAAATATAACATGTTACCTAATAAGAAAATAATCTTTTTTTTTTAAAATATCTTATCTATAAATTTTGTATTTATCTTCTACTTGTGTTATTGATAAATATAAAATGTTACTTAATAAGAAAATAATCTTTTTTTTAAATAAAATTATTACTAAATAAAGTATGGTTCCAATTTTTTTAAAATGAAAAATTCCCAATAGGGGTTTTGTTTTATTATATAAAAGATATACCATTTTCTCTTTTCTCTTGCAAGTACATGTTTTGATTTTGAGTCGCGCGGCCGGTAGATCGAGCGTAACCATTTTAAGAACCAAGTTTTTTTTTTTTTTTTTTTTTTTTTTTTTTTTTTTAAATTATTATTATTATTATTATTATTATTATTATGTCCAAGTCATGGACCCGATGGGCTCAATCTATCTACTTCTAGAATTTTCTCTTTCTATGAGATACCACTATGAATAAAATCGTGATTTCCAAATATCTCTTACGAGACTCATACGCACAACGTTTTAGTTGATGAGTCACTCATCTTTTATATAATAAAACAAAACCCCAAGTGGGGACTTTTTCATTTCAAAAAACTCAACCTTCCCTTATTAAGTAATAATTTTTAAATTTTGTTTTTTTATTCGGATTTTTAAAAATAATTAAATCTAATTTATTTCCTAATTTGCCTAAAAAGTCTTTTAAAACGTTTTTTGTAGGCACATTTATAAATAAACTAAAAATACACATGGGCCTCTATGCTATTTTTTATAATTATAAGCAAAAAGTGTAACTTTAAATAAAAACACGGGACTCCTATTGGGTCCATCACAACCACCAGTCGACCACCAATTATCCCAATCATCTCCATCTCCATCTCCCTGGTCAATAATCCAATCCCCTAATTTCAAATAATCCACCTCCATGGTCAAGAACCCAATCTCCAAATTCAAAACCAAATTGATTTTTGCAACTATAAACGAACAAACCATTAACCCCTATTATATATCAGTGATGTTTGCATTCAGATTTTAAGTCGTGCTTATTGATTTAGGCTATGTTTATATGTTTTTTATGCGGAACCGAATAATGATTGTCCACTCCACTCAAAAGCTCTGCTCCTGCACTCTGGAGCAATCAAGAGGGTGAGATGATTATTGCTTTATATTACTGATATCTAGAGGTTATAAGTTTGCAATATACTATCATAGAAACATTCTATATTATGAGTTATGCTGATAATCTTTTATATATTAGTGTAGTTTAATTTTCGTCTGATGTTCTATATTCATGAACAAATCTATGTGTATAGTATGTTTAATACTGGCCATTTTCTGTTTAATACTTTCATTGTTAAACGTGATAACTCTGCTTACAAATCTATTTGTAGATCGTAAGGCGTAAGCAAAAGTTAGTGTTACCAAATAATTGCTACAATAGTAAACAACAAAAAGGCCTTTAAAATGTGCACTGCTTTTAGTGTCCTCTATAATTGAAGTTTCATAGCTGTAGAAAATGCCTAAAAAGCATATATCAGGCACAATATAGCCAAAGAAAAAAAGCTCATAAATGTACTTTACTTTAATATAATTAACTACGTATCAATATTGCAACATTGGATATTGGACAAGACGATGCCAACTATAAACTTTTACTTTGTTGATCATAAGTAGTGAATTAGTAACGCGTCCATAAAGTGACATCTGAGTTTCGAAGTGAATTAATGTGTCACTAAAGTGACATACGTAATGTGGCAACATAATCAATACATAAGATGAGCGTTTGTAGCCCTTTTTAGTAATGTGTGTAAAGTATATTACATGTATGGATAGTTAGGTCCTCAAATCGGATAGCCCTTGCCATATTTGAATAATAATTTTAACTGAACCACTGCTCCATAGCCAGGTTAGACCAACCTGTATCTTCTGGTTATTTTTAAAGGGTTTCAGTTGACCTAAAGGTCAGAAGTACTGATTATGAGCTAATATAGATCCCTTAGACTCGACAAGAATTTGATAATTAGTGTCTACATTCTCTATGCAATCAATTCCATAGACATAATACACTCAGGTTAGCAATTTTAATTCCTTAGCACTTCATTATTCCCTAACACAGCTTGCTTCATTAACCAAATGAAATAATATATGATTAATGTGGTTGATACATGCACCTTACTATTCTTTCTTTTACCGTTGCTATCTATTGTTTCATTCACATAGTTCATGTTCCAACGAGTATCCACTATTCTTAGGCACTTCAGCAACGGGTCAACTTGGGCTGGACTGGGTCGGGATGATCTACGAGCATATCTAGGCATAACAGCTGACTGGACTATATTAGCTATTTAGTCATACACCCCTTGTCGCAAAAGCATAATTATATCTCTATTATCTAATGTAACTGTAATCAGCAACTCTAGACAAAAATGAAAAATCGCACCCTCTTCATGAGACTGACTAGAAGCTAAAACGAGGGCCTTGCAAGATTTAAAAGAGAGTGATTGAAGAAACTTGCTCTATGTGAATATGGTATTCACATGGCAACGTCTAACATGGGATGGTTGTGGAGGGGGCTTTTCTGCATCATAGTAAATAAACGCTAAATCGACCCATCAGACCTGAAGACTTCCTAGAATGGGCCGAAGCTTGCACAGTGGGGACTGGTGGAGAGAGTAATACAAATTTTTCTATATCTGATTCTGATATCTGCTCTACGTCATCAGCTGTATCACTGGCTATACAGGAAGGAAGAAGACCTAACTTGTGCATGCAATCTATAGTGTTTCTCCAACCTGAGCATATATAATCACCATATGTGTTTGCTATTGTCGAAGATGAATCAAAGTCAAGTAAACTTTCAGAAGGTATCATTGATATGTGGTAATTTACACATATCATTGACCTTAGAAAACGGACCAAAAAGACCGTAAACTAACCGTAAATGCCAAAGTTTGTGTGTTTTTGTGTTGATGAATGTGCAGGTACGGGTATTGTGATAAATGGACGAAAAACACAAGAAAATGGCAACACGAGCATGAGAATTGGGAAAAGGTTCAAGAGCTGAGCCGAGGAAGAGTTTGGAGTACATTTGAGCTTGATGTGTCAAAATAAACCTTGAAGATTCAGAATAAGTCATGATTGGTCCTTGGAAGAAATCTACACAAGTGGTCCTTGAAAAATCTGAAATTTCAAATTAGGTCCTTGTGGTTTTATGTAAACTAAGGCTGCCAAATAAATCATAAACTCAAAACTACTTAAGCCCATCCACTTTATATCATAAACCCAATTTCCCATTAAAAACCCATACAAGGCCCACTCCCTTTTCATTTCGCGACCCATTCTTAACCCGGTCCTTTTTATAGAAAACGAATAAATATAAAAAATTAACCAACACGCGCCTTTATCTTTTCCCCCAATTTACCACTTCTCTGCTTCTCCTTAGAACCCTAATTTTACCTTCACCAAAATTACCACGACTCACAATAATTAAACAATGATTACCACTCATTGAGCTTCTAGAAGATCTTCCCACATGCTTGGAGCGTGTCAGGAAGAATAATCAAGTCACGTGGACACATGTCAGTGCTGGATTGGACAAGCCACCTCATTCTTCAGCATTGGATACTGTTTCTAGAAGTCTCTGACAAGGACATAGAGAGTGTACACCACGGATTGCCAACCTGTCATTTTGAGAGCTTCTCATTGGTCTACCCACGTCACAAATTATGATCTAACGGTTCAGATGGATTGAAAGAAACACAAGATGATCGTGTGGTTATGAGAAGAATTTCCAGAAGGATCTCAGGCTCCTCAACCCTTCTCACTCATGTATCTATAAATACTTTTCATTTCCACTTCATTAGTAGTAGAAATTAGCTTAATGAAATGCTGCAGAAATTTAGTTAGATAATAGAATTGATAAGCTCTTTGTAATCTCAGCTTTTCCATTGTAATCATTAGTAACTGTTCAATAAAATTTCAAGTTTAATCTTCATTAAGATCTACTTCTTTACAATTTACTTGTAATCTTTTTAGTTTTCAAGTTAGATAATAAGCTGTTTTACATATGAAATAAGCTTCTCAGAAGCTCAATTAAGCTTTAGTTTTCAAACCTCTAAACTTTACTTTCTCTTTTACCAAGTTATAAAAAAACAGAAAATATATAAAAAAATATAAAAAATGGTTAAACAAGTTTTCATTTAACTACTACACTTGTTTTTAAGCTCATATAAGCTCAAATAGATTTAGAGAAGGTTGTTGGAAAAGATTGCAGTCTCATCTCATAGTTAGTAAAATTGGTCAATAAAAGTCAAAGTGGGAATTTGGATGATGTGATGGTAATTTGGTAATGGATTCATGGTTCTGAGGTGTATTTGGGTATGGTGATTGATGTTTTGAGCCTATCTTAATGATAGGAATGGTTTGGTTGCTTATTTCTATTCCAGTTAGTTACTGATCTTGTAAGTTCCCTTGATAATTCTTCAATCCTGAATTGTACTTTAGATTCTGCTATTTAGTGTTAATCTGTGTTGCTTGTCATTACTTCTTACTTGTTTGTTAAATTTGCTTATAAGTTCATCTGTGGTTGTTCAGCTAATCATTTTTCTAGCTTATCTCATGTTTATGACCTGTTATTGTTTCATTCTGATTTCATATAGTAGATCTGCACTTCTGTGTCCTAGTTTGATATTGATGGATTTTATGGCTAAATGAGCTTCATATTTTGATCTTATATCTGTTTCGATAATTAGTTCAGAAGTTATTGCTCTCATTCTGCATCTGTTAAGTGTAAAACTGTCATATTAGTAGTGTTTGGATGTGTTGATCTTTAGTTGCTGTTGTCATCTGTTTGTGTAATTTGTGCATCATTAGATTACCTTAGGCTAATATAGCTCATATATGTGATAATATAAGTAGTTTGTTAGTATTAAATCAAAATTAGCTTGAAACTTCATTTCTGCCTAGTAACATTGAAATCTGTTGATGCATTCTTGCTCGTTAGTTGCATATTGTGTTTGTGTTTATGATTTTTGAGTTCCAGCATGCTCAATATATTTCTAGTAGTAGATTTTGGCCAAATAAATTAGGTTTAGTCAAAGTCAATTGCAAAACAGAAAAGTCAGCATATACTTGCAGTCATCAGTGGTTTTTAATGCTGAACTTTGGCAAAATTAGAGTTCAATTGGAATAGTTAGCATAGGGCTTTTGCATTTTTCTTAAACTCAGCTAGGTTGTTGATCTTTTGCCCCCATTATTTTGCTAGTTGAAGCTTATTACAACTGCTTAATTGGAGCTTAAAGTAGGGTTGATGAACACTGTTTCTGTCTCTAAGTAGTTAACTGAGTTAGTGTGTTTTGGCTTATTACCTTAGCATTTTTGAGTATTCTGTGTTGTTTTGAGTTTGTTATAGTGTTTTGAATGATTTCTGAACAATCTGCTTATTTTGGCTAAATTCTGCTTATCTTAGAGCTTATTGTTTAACTGCTAAATGTTCCATTTGTGTGTTCTGTTTGGGATTATGGTCTTGATTCTGTTTGTTTGAGCTTTTCTTAGTCCTAGAAACTTACTGTAAAAGTTTTAAGTATTTTGGACATAAGTGCTTATTAATAAGCACTTATTCCAAACTGCTTATTTTCTAATAAGCACTTTTCCGTTTATTTTTCTACTTTTGTTATTTTTACTGGATTTCAGATATTGTTTTAGATTTTCTGTAAAAATTTCAGAATTTTCTGAATTCATTTACTATTTCTCTTTATTTTTAAATAGATTTTAGAATAATAAATCATTTTTAATTTCCAAATAAATCACAAAAATACAAAAATAATTTCTGTTTTTATTTCTAAATTTCATTTTCATTTTAATAAGATTTTTAGAAAATAAATTTGTAATTTAGATTTTTCATTTTAAATTTAGTTTAGTTTTCTTTTAATAAATAAAAATACAAAAATAGATTTTAATTCATAGAAAATAAATAAAAAGTCAAAAAAATATTTTTCTTTTTCTAAAAATTCTTTTTAGTTGTTTTAAGTTTTTAGAAATTTGTTTCACATTTTTAGGATCATTTTTAAACAAAAGTCGCGTTTTATCTTGTACGTTACGTTTTAATATTTCACGTTTGCATTTCCATTATCTGATTTTTGATCTTAGTGCATTCATAGCTTGTACTATGTGCCTTATTTGATATATCTTTGTGCTAATTGAATTTCTTTTCCACTATTTTCATTTTTACACTTTTCACAAACACGGTTTATCATTCACGATAAACAATTTTCCATTTAACCTTCACTGAGACACGACCCGAGTGATTTCTTATTTGTTGAGAAATTACTTGGTTATTATATATATACTATTCACGACACATCAATCATCTTTCATCTTATGGTATCACCAACACCCCATTAGCTTAGCAATAATGTCATAGTAGTTGTATGGTTATATAATAGAATGCTTAATATTGCGTTATTGTTCACCTACTTTAAAGGTTGTTTCAGATAAATTTCGTTAGAAGTGGTTCATCTTTGAAGATGTTCTAATGGTTCTTATACGTGGATTTACTAAGAGTTGCAAAACATCAAGCCTCAAGTGGCAACATAAAATACTCAAAAGCATAGTTCCAAGCTAAGGGATTTGTCACGAGGACCTCATTGCATTAATTATTACATGGCTACAGTGATTAAAACTTTCATCCCATTTATATTGTTCTTGAGACATTTTAACAATTGTGAGCATAGTGGTTAGTCACATTGGTTAAAAAGATGGTTGAATGAGTTTCAGGAAGAAGAGCGGCATGCAACAAGATGCGTAAAGTATGAGGAGGTAAAAAAATATTTATACGTTTGTTAAAATGTCTCAAGAACATGTATTGTTTCTTATTGAGAAAACAGTTCATGTTTATACGTTTGTTAGTAATTGTCATATTATTCATACATTAAAAAAAGTTTTATTCTTTCAGGCTAACCAAGGACAAAAATAATGATGCGAACAAGGCGATTACGAGTGCACAAAAATTTTAAATCTTTTTACATACTCATGCAATATGAAAATTGGATTCAAATATTCAATTGTGCAGAGTATCAGTTATATTATTCTTCTATGTATGTCTTTTCCATCTATTTATACCGAATCTTTGTCATGTTGTACTTTACACCATTATGTTAATTTGGTCCTGGATTGGATACACAATTTAACAAGAGAGGCCTTACTATAAGCACAGTCCCATTGGACAACTAATTGTTATACTTATTATTGCATATGTTTATAAATCAAAATTAAGAATCATAATTAAAACAAAAAACAAAAATCCATATGGCCTGGGGAGAGAGGGAAGCGGAGAGAGGGAAGCGAAGAACGAGCCGTGTAAGCTATTTATTTTTTAATAAACAAAAATACATTATTGAAAATTTTTAGAAAAAACCCCGCGAGTGCGCGGGCATTATAACTAGTATAACACTAGACCAAATACTTTAGGTGTCCGATGTAATATTTGTAAAAAAAATGGTCAAATCTTTTTAAGGGAAATGATGCCTACTTTATAAAGTACGAAAGCAGTCCTTTTACATCTTTTTAATTTGTCTTGCTACTTATCTTCATAACTTTATGATCAAGACATGTGATATAATCTATAAATGTGAACAAAAGAGATAAATGATGAATGACACTTGCCATAATTTACATAGGAAGGAAGAAAATTAGAAAGATCTCATAATGGACAACCCGAACCCGACGGGGAAACCCGAACTTTTTGAGGCGGGGTGGGGCGGGCTTATCGGGTTTTGGGGCTGGTTTCGAGGCCTTAACGGGGATTCTTATCTGGTTTGGGACGGGGACGGGGCACACCATCCCCGCCTCAACCCGCCCTGAAATATATTTATACATGTACATATATGCATATCAGCATATACATAAAATATTGTGTTAGTATTTACGTACTGAAAATATAATTCTCTAAGTTTTGTTAGTTTTTATATTTGTAATATTTTAAATTGTGATGAAAGAAGCTTGTTTTATATCATCTTTTATATAATATGAGAACTCACTTTTGGCCAAATCGAGGGATTCGATTAACTAATGAGAGGGCTCCATTTTGAAATTGAGCCCTCTCATTGGTTAATTGGTTTTCCAATCGAGAGAATGTCGCTACGTTAAAAGTGTTTTTTGAGGGGCCTCCCCAAACATAGACGTGTCGAAAACACGAGGAAAAAAAAACCTTTTAGAACCGGGTGTGTTTTCTGAACTTTGGTGTTGCGGGGTCTCTGGTAGTATGAGAGGCATGTTCTAGAATGTTTTAAAAATGATGGTTATCCTCTCCGATATCTTTTCTATATTTGAATTACGCGTTATCTTCTGGCCCACGGTTGCGAAACTCTAATCCTGAGCCTATATATAGTCGCCCAATGTGGGTGCTCATCGTTCATCGGTCTTCTGATCGTTTTGCGTTCGTTCTTTTATTGCATGCAGAACCATGTTCATGATTTCGGTTTCTGATTCTGCTGGCGTATATTCTCTATCAGAAAGAGTTATTGTTATATAACGCCCATATTTATATTTCTTTGTATATTCCGATGAAGTAACTATGATACTGACGGAACTATTTGGTGGTTGTCTATCAGAAACGCGTTATTGGTATACGCATTATTTCATTTTATAATAATAAAAACACAAATTTCATTAATAGATCATCCATCTTCTATTACATATAAAATTAAAATTACATTAATAATCTTTCACATATCCTTCATGTTTTCAGAGAACTGAAATACATTCATATATTCTGATGTGTCTTTCTGAATCTCAGCAAGATCTTCAAGAATTTTAAATTCTTCGTTACGAATATCGATTAGAAATTCTTATGTTTTTTTACACATATTTGAACTTTCTGCCTTCGAGAGAACTTTGATGAGATTCCCTTTTCCTTTTGTTGTTTTGATTATTTCCGTCACCATCGTGTGTACAGATTTTGATATCTCCAGTTCTCGGTCAGTTTCATGGTCGACTTGATGGAGCATCTTGAGTTGGAACGTAATGTTTTCTGCCATTTTTCTGCAGGTTAAAAATAAAACTGTTTGATAGTGTATTGTGTTTGTAAAAAAATGTGTGTATGAATGATGCGTGTGTGGGTATTTATATATAAAAGTTGTTTTCATGGGCTGATGTGCAGGCCCAATTGTACATCACATGATTTCACACGCGAGATATGGGCTGAGGCCCAATGTTACATAAGGGTAACATTTTTTTTATCCATAAAATATTGTTGTTGTTTTTTTTTTTTTTTTTTTTTTTTTTTTTTTTTTTTTTTTTTTTTATTTTTTAATGTTTTATGTTTATGTTTTATATTATATTAATCTCCAATACGCTTGGATGATGAAACTTCGTGATATCGTGGAAAATGTCTGAAAATGGGTAGTAACCTTGTTTTAGATAGTGTTTTAGATTGTAAACCTAAAACTAATCTTACAAAAAGTAAACCCAAAGCCCCGTGCGTGCACGAGAATCTAAAGCTAGTAATATTCTAAAAAAGTTGCGAATTATTCCAATGCTTAATTTTTAATGGGTTCTCGATTTTTTAAGGTTTTCCATAAAATCATACTATTAATAATGTAAAAATAACAGTAAACGAGGAACGACACGAGTATGATGAAGTGTCACGCTAAAAAAAGACAACCCGGTAAGATCCCAATAGGAAATGGGGCGGATTTGGGGGAGCATATTGCCCCAACGGGGGCCCCGATAAGATCCCCAATGAGGATTGGGGATGACTTTTGTAATCGAGTTTGGAGATGGGGATAACCGCCCCATTGCCATTCCTACTCATAAAAACTAAGATTGTATAGCATTTCTCATTTGTAAAATGATGATAGCCAATCATTGAACTACAAGTTGTTTAATTTCTTTTTTTAGTGGCAACTAATACCTCATGATATAAATCACAAGTCTTTCTCATGTGTTTCAAGTATTAGTTAAATCTACAGCCAGTGACAGAGGAGTTTTTCACACAACATAAAAATAATGTTTTGTTCAAATCTTGTTTAAGAGAGTGTATTTTAGACAAGTTATCTTCTCTTTGATCAACCGAGTTTGCATTTCAATGCTAGCTCTACAGCTGCAACATACAAATACAAATAGGAGACAATTAGAAAAATCAAAAATCCTATAAATGCTAATGGGGTGTTTTCTAACTACAAGTATGTCTTGATAAATAGACAGAATCCCAAATTGATAAGATCACTCACATATAACTAGCTCAAACATTCTTTCGTTACACAAGCTATAATCGACTAAAACAACCGATCACATAGGACCCACTAATCAACTACATGAAATAGAACAGAACCCAAGGCTCGTGAGGGAGACTTGAGGTTCTCTCGTGAAAAGTCCAATCTTAATTTAGTGAAACTTATAACTTTGAGGTCATTTTTTATACATGTAACACTATTTGTTTTTGGGAAAAAGACCTCACGAATAAGATAGATACGAACACTTTTCTAAAATGCAGCTAAATGAGTATGATCATTGCTTAACTCTAAATATGAGGTCGATTTACATTATTGATTATCCAACATCTTGTGTGTAAACATAGATTGAATGGATTTTTTTTTTCATATAAGGTGATACAATTCTAAAAGTTGTATGGCATCATTTGACATTTACAGTAAAACCTCTATAAATTAATAGTGTTGGGACCATGATATTTTATTAATTTAACGAGATATTATTATATCGATAAATTAATAATTTATTAATTTAAAGATGTTTTACGCATGTCCTATAAATTTTCAAGTCTAATATGTACTAGTTACAATGTATACTAGTTAGAGATGAAAAATAAATTAGAAAAACAAGTTCCGATGTATAATAGTTAAAAATGAAAAATAAATTACAACATATGCTAGTTGTAGATAAAAAAAATAAATTAGAAAAACAAGTTACAATATGTACTAGTTACAATATATACTAATTAGAGATGAAAAATAAATTACAATGTATATTAATTATACATGAAAAATAAATTATCACGTATATATATATGAAATTTTTTAGTAATTATTAATTTATAGTTTCGTTGGGACTAATAACTATACACTGGGGTTTTAAAAAAATTATTATCTTATTATTTTATCGATTGAGATTCAAATTTGTACTAGTCCCAAGTTGGGACCGGACAAATTATTAATTTTATTGAGGTTATTAATTTATCGAGTATTAATTTATAGAGGTTTTAATGTATGTAAATGTAAGTGTATAACATTAAAAACCTTTGAAACTTAAAGGGTTTAATTCAATACTTTTACATTAAAAAGAAAACGGAACAAATAACTTTTGCTTCACAACATAAACACAAACCGACCTTAGCTCAGTTGGTAGAGCGGAAGACTGTAGTTGTTAAACTGGTATCTTTAGGTCGCTGGTTCGAATCCGGCAGGTCGGATAGCTTTTTAAATCTTTTTACAAACATATTATTTGCACATCTAATTTAATATAATCTTTATTTAAATCAAATAAATAAATGGGGTCCAAGGTTGAATATATAGTCAATATACTAATGCGCCTAGCACAAACTTCAAACAATCTGGAATTATCCAATACAACCCGACCCTGTTCATTTTCTTGCATTATTTTTTGCTACAGTTTCTTATTAGTTTCTTGATTGAGTTTTACTCCGTATATATTTGGACTTTGAAGCAGAATTATATCACCTTCCAATGATCCAGCAGCCTATACTTTATGTATGTATATTCTGAACCACTAGCTACATGTTTCATATACTTTTGTTATGCTTTATCCTAAGTTTTTATGACATTGTTAACATTCCTACTTTATCATGACATGTCAAATGATGCTATTTGTTAGATTTTTTCTGAAATAATCACATGATGCTCTATTAGTCTAAAATATTTTAGACAGTATATATGTTCCTAAGAAATCATAGCTAGAATTGATACAACATTGAAAACTTGATCATTGTCTGGAATTATCGATAACACTGATATGGTAATAAGAATCAATGGCTAATTGGCAAAGCTCACATTTGTGAGATGTTGAACATGCTTTTGCTGATTGTATTATATTCGGATATAATGTTTACTAGAGTCCAAGGTCGTCACACTCGAGGTGCATGTGAATTATTGTAAGAGTTTCGAGAATGGCTTCTGGACTGATATTGAGGCGGAAGAGATGTGCCTTCAGTTCCTTGAAGCAACCTACGTATTTTCTACATGGCTTTTTAAACTCTGATCTTGGGGCAGCAACTCGTCCAGTTTCATATACAGATGTTAGGAAAGGAAGTTCATATTTTGGAACAAAGAGTGAATTTAAAGCGTTTTCAGTGAGAGAATATATTGCCAACAACGCATTCAGGATTCCTTCTACCCGTTTCTGCAGTGGTCAGTCATCGTTTATTCGTACTATAGGAACAGAATCAGTACGATATTCATCTACATTTACAGATAGGGATGAGGAAAAATCAGCTAAGCAAGTAAAGGAAGCTTCACCTGAAGATTGTGATGTAGCAGTTGAAGATTTGAGTGTAGTAAAAGCCAAAGCAAAATCAAAGCAGCTTCAAGAATCTCAAAAAGACGTCAAATTTGTTGCAAATAAAGTGAGGAGCATGCTTTTATGGGTTATTCAAACTCTTAAAACCATAGTTTCTATGAGCAGGTTCAAATTTGCTCTTTTTTTCCTTTTTGACCCGTTTGCCCTTTTAAGTCAACTTTGCTGTTTACTTACTTTATATGAACACAGGAAGGATTGGGTGATAAAGTTGAATCACTGGAAGGATGAGTTTAAGACCACACTTCAACACTATTGGTTGGGTGCTAGACTACTTTGGGCTGATGTTAGGATAAGCTCGAGATTGCTCTTAAAACTTACCACTGGGAGAACTCTAACTAGGAGGGAACGCCAGCAACTAACACGAACTACTGCTGATATATTCAGGCTAGTTCCTTTTGCAGTTTTTATTATTGTTCCGTTTATGGAATTCTTGCTGCCAGTGTTCCTGAAATTGTTTCCAAATATGCTACCATCAACGTTCCAAGACAAGATGAAAGAACAGGTACTAGCGAAGAAAATCTGGTTGATGATCCTTTTTATGTACTGTTTCTTCTGATATTGCTTTGTCATATAGGAGGCTTTGAAAAAGAAGTTGAATGCAAGGATAGAGTATGCAAAGTTTCTACAAGAAACCGTGCAAGAAATGGCTAGAGAGGTTCAAAACTCACAAAGTGGGGACTTGAAGAAAACAGCAAAAGATCTTGATGAATTTATGAACAAGGTAGTCTTGGTTTTATGTCAAGTAGGATCCACAATCATCCAAACTCACATGGTGTTGCAAATTGTTATTGAGCTGGATTTAAGTAAATTTCAACAGAATCAGTTGAAGTAACATGCTGTAGTTACTGTATGCACTTTCACAATTATGGTTAATGTATGTTATGTGACAAATATACAGGTCAGGCATGGAGAACGGGTATCCAATGATGAGATTCTGGGATTTGCAAAGCTGTTCAATAATGAGCTCACGTTGGATAACATCAGCAGGTTAGTTGTTACAGTTATTATACGCGCTTTGTTTTTGTTTTTTCTCACATGCTGCTACTTTGATTGATGTTACTGCAGACCTCGGTTGGTAAATATGTGCAAATATATGGGTATCAGTCCATATGGTACAGATGCATATTTGCGTTATATGCTTCGCAAGAGGCTTCAAAAGTAAGTTATCGTGTCCATCTCATATTTCATTATTTGAGATAAGCCTAAGGCACTGTGACTTGTCTGTTGAAAGACTCAATACAAGTATCGCGTGGATTAAAAAATAAAATAAAATGTCACCAATTTTTTTTCTTGGTTCTAGGATAAAAGATGATGATAAGATGATCCAAGCAGAGGGTGTGGAGTCACTGACTGAAGATGAGCTTCGTCAAGCATGTCGGGATCGTGGCTTACTTGGACTGCTTACAGTTGATGAAATGCGCCAACAGGTTATTGCTCAATATATAATATAGTGATGTGTAAAGATACATTGGTTGTCATTTGTTTCAAGTATCGTACTCAAGTAGCAAAAGGCACGTTGTGCTATTGCAGGCTTTGACTAATATTCAAACACCCAAAGTGCCCCTAAATCAGACAAAATTTTTAAGACTTTTGGGCCAAAATCTGTGTTATCAATATCTTGTAAGATTGACAATGGACAGATAGTTAATTTGGATTTGAATCATACTAAAAAAATGAAAGGTTTCAGTTTTTTGTGACAACTAGGTCCAGGATATCTTTGTAATGGGCATATAGCTAAATTTAGTTGTTTTGGATGATTATAACAGGTTTATAATCCTTATAACCAGGGAGTTTCTTTTCAATTAACAACGCATAACAAAGTTGATACATATCATTGCAGATTCGTGATTGGTTGGACTTATCCCTCAACCATTCGGTACCATCTTCATTATTGATACTTTCTAGGTAAGGTATTAGTTATATTTTGCTGTCTTCTTTTATTCTTGGTCATTTGTAATCTTGTTGCTTGTTTGGATGCATGTTTCAGAGCTTTTAGTGTGTCGGGCAAGGTCAAACCCGAGGAAGCTGTTCAAGCGACGCTATCTTCATTGCCCGATGAGGTTGTTGACACGGTTGGAGTTACAGCCTTGCCATCTGAAGATCCAGTTGCAGAAAAGAGGAGGAGGTTGGAGTTCTTAGAAATGCAAGAAGAGCTAATCAAGGTTGCTGTCTTTTAAGGGGGTGTTTGGGATTGCTTGTTTTTTTCTGTTTGTGCTTCTGCTTATAAATAAGTACTTATCAGCTGCTTAAAAGTAAGAGCTTTTGAAACTAGTGTTTGGATTTACTTTGTAAAAAATACAATTCTACTAAAAAAAATTATAGTAATTGTTAAAAAAGTCGGTCATAAATATCTATAAAAGCTTAAGGTTAAATATGTAGGTAAAAAAGTAATTTTAGTTCCATCGTTATATAACACTAGCAGCTCCTTTCCTGCTTATTTTACCTCAAAATAAGCAGAAGCAGTTTGGATAACACAAAAACACTTTTATGCTAATAAGTTTGGTTTGATCAATTTGTTCATCTCTCTCTATTGATAAAAATACATCATTGCTGGTTTCAGGAGGAGGCGGCGAAAGAATCAGCAAAACAGGCCAGGTTGAAAGAATCTGTTGAACGACAAAAGGATATTGCGTTAGAGGAGATGGTTACTTCGACTGCAAAAGATGCAAAAGAACAGCCGTATAAAGAAGAGCAGCTTTCTGAGCTTAGCCGTGCTTTGGCTGTTTTAGCATCAGCATCTGTACGCACTGTCACACAACTTCTCATCTGAAAAAAAATAATAATAATAATAATAATAAAAAAAAAAAAAAAAAATGTTAAATTGCATTATATGACTGCTTTTAGCTGCTCGAAACTTTAACTTGATTATAATTCAATTGCTTTCAGTCTGTCAGCAAGGAACGCGAGGACTTCTTAAGGCTAGTCAATAAGGAGGTAGATAAACCTCACTTTAGTTATACTTTATTCACATTCTAGAGTCGTTTCTTTTTTGCAGGTCTTATTTATATTACGACTCTACGTGTCTGTAATGATATTTAATTGCAGATAGAGTTGTACAATAGCCTTGTGGAAAAAGAGGGTACAGATTGTGAAGAAGAAGTTAAGCAAGCTTATAAAGCTGCCAGAACTGATACCGACCAATCGACCATGCTGCAGAGAAGGCAATTGGTCATAAACTATCTTCACCTCTCATAGAAAAGGTTCCACATTAGTTTTCTCTTATTTTTGGTTAACAAACATATCCAGATTTGTTATATCTACTAGTTGTCATCTATCAGTCTTCCCGGACTTGCTAAGTACTTTTATTATTCACTTTCAAGGTTGATGCTATGATCCAAAAGCTAGAAAAGGAAATTGACGATGTGGATGCTAAAATTGGGGATCGATGGCGGCTGCTTGACAGGTGTGTTTTAGTTTATGAGTATATCTTTTTTTGCTGTCTTTTGAGACATTACTCATTGCCTATGTGTTATCCTAACAGCCTAACCATCCCCCACCATAACAGCTTTTCACGCTAATAATTTGTTTTGGTTATTGGAATGCAAATAATTCGGGAACTCATGCACAGGGATCATGATGGCAAGGTAACGCCTGAGGAGATTGCATCTGCAGCTACATATCTGAAAGACACATTGGGCAAGGAGGGGCTTCAAGAACTCATCAGTAATCTTTCTAAAGATAGAGGTCTGCAATATATATTTATGTATACTTTGTGTTTGAATGATGTTTATTTTTATCGCTTTAGTCTTTTTAGCATAGTTTACCGTAAAACTTTGACCCATCAATTTAGGTAAATGGGTTTGATTTGGACAACAGCGGGAAAAAAAATGGGTCGTATGTCAAAAAAGTGTACTTAAATGCATAAAATCTCCTAATTCGTGTTTAAATATGTTTTAAACTTTTTCAGCACAACAGTATCATTTCTTGGTCAATAAGAAGTAATTTGACAAGATTGCCGTCGTAAAAATGATATTTTGTTGGTGCCCATGAAGGCGAAACTGAGTTTTGTTGCTAGTGTGTTTGTTTCTTGATACTGCATATTAGTCATCCGTGTTTTCTTACGAAGCAACATGTACTGTGAATGGTTTGGTGGTATTGCCGTATTGACATAATATATATTTTGTTACAGATGGGAAAATCAATGTGGAAGACATCATTAAATTAGGCACTCAAAAGGAAGAAACTGAAGAAGGAAGAATATAAGGCAATGTTCAAAACTTGCTTGCAATGTGTGGAGAGATAAGTGATCAAGTCAGCTTAAACATCAGTGGGACGTCTTCCAAGAGACCCGTTTTTGATATGGTAAAAGAGTAGTGCAAGTTATGGCATACATGTCTTTCCATTATACGTACTACACATACCCATCGATTCAGTGAGACTTTTATTTTTGACATTTACAGCATCAAAGTTTTGTAAAGTGGAAGTGACAAACGTGAGCCAATAAAGTCCGCACCATCTGTCTACTAGTATATTTTTTCGGCTTATTTCCTAAGGGACAAACTATGGTTGACTTTGCTTTCTAATGCTTGAAGTAATTATCTTTAATATAATGTTTTTAATACAACCAAAACTATGGGATGTAATATGGAATGGGTCAATATAAACTACAACCAAGACATCATAATCTTAAGTCTTAACTATAGAGAATCTGGTATAAAACGAATTCTGTGTATGAGTTTACGGGATATAGCATTTTACTGAATGCGAATCAATATTACATTCTTCTGTTTTGTTTTCTTATATCTTTTGTCAGTCATTTTTATCCTTTTAAGGGGGGTGTTTGTTTAAGCTTTTTCATGGGCGTAAAAGTTTATTTGTTTTCGGCTTATGTTTTATAAATCTTATTTTCTTTTACTTAATGTAAGTTTATTATGTCATAACTAAGGCTGTTATTTGGGTTAGGTTAGTTGGGTAAGACTCTTATTTGGGCTAGGTTGATTGGGTTTTGAGGAAGAAAACCTTACCCGTACCCGACCTTAGTAAGGAGTGGGTTATTCGGGCTCGGGTATTCAAGTACGGGTTAATCCGAATAAGCTAAATTATAAGATAGGAACACAAATAAATGGGTAAATTTTTATAAAAAAGCCAAAGAAATATATGAAAAGAATCTAAAAATTCCTTATGCACATATTTGAAACCCGAAAGCTGAATAAGGTTAAAACTCTCGCCTGTAATCCAAACTTAATAAGAGTTCCGGTTAATCGGGTTAATCCAAATAAGGTTTTTCAGCCAGTATAACCCGAACTTAATAATAAGCTTATAAGTTCTAAAGTAACCCGGAAAAATTAAGTTTATTAAAAGCCGAAACAAATAAATTTGTAAGCCCAAAAGATCACTTGGTGTGGTGAAGAGCTCAAGTTACTCATTTGGTGCCTATGGGGTGGCACATCACTTTAACAAACCTCCACAACTAACCCCTCATTCACAACTAACCTCAACTTAGGGCCCGTTTGGTACACGGGTGGGAGTGGTTTAGAATGAAAGATTCTATCAACTCTTTGTTTGGTACAACTTTTTTTTTTTTTTTTTTTTTTTTTTTTTTTTTTTTTTTCTGACACATGGTTTTGACTAAAAAGATTCATACCACCCAGGTAGGGTGGGTTTTGATGAAAGAGGACCAATCACAAGTTTTCTTTTTTTTTTCCATGAGTTTTTCTCAGCCACATGTCTTCAATCATTTTTTTATTTTTTACTTTTTTTAATTTCAAATAAATACAAAAAATATATTAAATATATGTATAAATTAAATATTGGGTAAACTGCAAAAAATGTCCCTTAACTTTCCCGATTTTGCGAAAGTTGTCCTCATACAAGAATTTTAGCATAAAATGTCCCTGAGCAGGTTTCCTTAGGTAAAAAGTGTCCTTGAGGATGACGTTTGTTTGCAAAAACGGTTTTTTTGCCTAACGGTCGTTAGCGAAGCCCGTTAGTCAGTCCTCACGTGCGTTGCACGTGAGGGTATTTTCGTCATTTCAACTTTCCCGCCTGCATGAAAAAACTCTTCCCACCCAGCACGATTGTCGACGAGGACATTGTTTGCTAATCAAATGATTCGTGTAGAACAGTTAAAGACGACCAAATCATACACACAAATACATTCTATCTTCTTTCAACACTCACCCACAAAACAATACCATGGTAGTGTTATCTCCAGTTTGGCAAATTCGAACTCCCTTGTTTCCAGAATATGAGCTTCATGCTATACGGTACGTTGTCATTTATTTTTATTATTCCAACATGCATTTGTACTACATTGTATGATATGTCATGGTTTTCATACTTATAAGTTGTTATTTGTTTTCCTAATTAACCAGAGTTGAATGCTACACTGTTCACTCTGAAAATTCACCACAAAGGGCTCTTCACATATCCACCAAACCAAAAATATTTGCTTGGAGATATAGCGTATGTTGACCTGATTGATGTTAACCATTTCCGCATTGAGGAGTATGTTGGAATGTTAGAAGCACTAGGATTAGGGGATAGGCTGTTCTCATTAGGGGATAGGCTGTTCTCACATTTTAGGAACCCTGAGAACTCTTTGGATGATGGGTTGGTCCCATTGATGAGTGTGGAAGATGTCGTGCAACTGTTTAAGTACGTGCCTCGTTTTAAGGAAATAGAGGTTTATATTGAAGAAGGTATTTCATCAGTCGAGGAGTATTCGTTGTACATGAGGTATAGTCGTGGTAAGGGTGTTGTGCTTGAAGATATAGAGGATGGTGATGTAGTTAATCAGGATGGTGAGTTGTTTTTGCTAGAAGATATAGAGGATGGTGATGTAGTTAAGCATGATGGTGAGTTGTTTTTGCTAGAGTGGCATGGTGCTACTGAAATAGGAAAGGAGGGAAAACAGGGTGATACTTCAACTCATGCTTCATCTAGTAGGGCTGGAAGCAGGGATGATGACAATTTTTTTATCTCAGAACTGGATGATGATGAGCTTGTTATTCCAACCCCATGGTCTGATGAAGGGAAGAACAAAATAAGGGCAAGAAGGTTGAGTGGTGAGTACGAGTTCATAAACCTCATGTTCGAATTGGATTTCTTTATAAACTATGATGAAATCAAGGAGATTCGAAGCAAAGAGACCCGAGGCGAGTAAGAAAGAGGGTGTGGCAGATGTGAATCAAAGTGCTGACAAAGAAAAAGAGAAAGTTAGTAAAGAGGATGTTGGAAAGGGTATAGGTGAACCTGAATTTCAACATGTTTTGGAAGGTGGGGTGGAAGTGGATGGTGAGTTATACCACGTACAAATTGACAAATGTGTTCTGGATGAAATTGAAAATCAAACTATGGATGATCAACCATGTTATGGACCTATTGAAGAGGCAGAAATTGATTCCTTGATTCAAGAGGCAACGAATGATTTGTTGGAGATAGTCAAAGAGGATGATTTCGACCACAAAGAAATTGTAGTTGATTGGCTGGATGATCAACCAGCCTATGTACCTGATCAAGATCCAGATATTGATATGTTGTTTGCTAAGTTAGATTTTGTTATTCAAAATATGCCAATTCGTCAAAATGAAGTCAGAGATGAAGTTGTAGTAGTTGTTGATGAAGGTCCAACAACAGAAGTTGAAGATAGTTTGGAAAGGGCAGACATGGACGCTCCAGCTACAGTGGATTCACCTGCCAGTGTGACCTCTGGTGTACAAAAGAAGAGAAGAAAGTTGGATCCAGCTGACAAGGATGAGAAGGCAATAGAATCATATGAGGAGGTTGATTCCTAGTGAGGAGGGAATGATCAAGGTCAGCACAAGGCAATGGTGAAGGTTGCTTGCTTTTAATTTTGTTTATCTTAAGCCTTGGGATGGATTGTTTTGGAACAATATAGTTTATGTAGGTCGAATAATATTTTAATGTTGTGTCTAGTGGTAGTTTATGCCACATGTATGTTTATGAACATGTTTATGTATTGTTGATCGATGTTATGTAGTATCAGCACTAATATTTCTTCTAGCAGCACAACACACAAGTGAGAAGTTTAGGGTTTCACTTGCATGCAAATTATGTCCCTTGACTTAAGTATCTGGTTTGAATAAAATGGGCCATATCACGTGCCAAAGATCCGTTATCTTAGCATTTAGATTCTTCCCCAATTCAAACACTTATCAAAACACATACCTAATAAACACTAAAATAAGTCATTCATTCGAAATGGCTTCATCGTCATCTTCGGTTCGAAGTCTTCGTCCTCCACCACCTACCCATTGCGAGCATGAGGAACCCGTTATTGAACAAACATCACGAACCATCTATCATCCTTTAAGGCGTTTTCTAGGCTGCATAAATTATTATAATGTAAGTGATCTTTACTTTGTTTGTTGATGCGCATGGATTGCAACACGCACTACGTTTTACCTCTCGAGGGATCTCGAGAAGCTTGCAATCCCCACCAGGCAGTGTACCTGACCGATGTAGTATAGTGAAGTGGCAAGTACCGGGGGATTGATCGTTCTCTCATAGGGAATAGTGTTCGTTAGGCTAAAGGCTACTCTAATCTAGGTCTAAGGGTGGAGGAAGATTCTTTTTGTATTTTTATATTTTATGAAAGCAGTAAAATCTCTGGTTTTGGAGGATAGGGCGGAATTAGTTGCTAGTCAACTAACCCAA
>LBNU01004047.1:0-13069 GCA_014162995.1 Artemisia annua | reverse complement strand
ATATGAAGTGTATATTAGTTAAATCTTTCTCGTTGGATCTCATTATATCGGCGGGTAAACCCTTAATGATTACTTATGACTATCCTATTTATCCAAAGACGTCAGATTAAATAGGCGAGGAAGGGGTATGGCAGCCCAAGCAGTGCTCAGCTAGACACAGAGGTTATCAATGCACTAATATAAGTCATCAAAGACATCATCATATAAACTTTAATTGATGGGAAAGCAATTTTAAGAGGTGTGTATGATTTTCCGTAGTCACATACACATGCCCATCTATCCTGATGAATTAAAGTGTACTATTACAATAAAATAAAACTACTTAATGAATTAAATACATGCAGGACCTTCTTACAGCTCTAATATCTTCGTTTGGAGTGTGTCTTGTGTTGCTTCTTCGACTGAACTCGGCTCCTTAGGGTTATGTTGCACACAAAATTCGTCTAGGTCTTGGGGTATTTATAGTTTCTGTCTTAGGGTTCGATGCGGCGCATATAATGGGTTGATGCGGCGCATTGACTTAACTTCGCGTGGGGTCCAAGATTAATATATTCTGGAATATCCGTACACCATCTTCAGATGTGGCGTAACTTGAATCTTTATGCAGCGCATGTCCTTCAGTATCTTGGATTGTATCTGGTGAAGTCTTGATAGTGATACGCCGTATGTCAGAAGTGTAATGCGGCGTATCTGGAGTAGAACGAGCTTGATCTTCTTTGTTGACCAAAGTTTCATATGCAGCGCATGATAGAATTACATGCGGCGCATTCTTCAAAGTCAGGCAATGGTCTTCGAATTCATCTAAGTATGATATTGCGGCGTATCTGTTGAGAGAGATACGGCGCATCTTCTGGATTTCAGTAGACTTTTGACATCTCGCTTGTTTTGCTCCATAATTAGTCCAAAATCGCCAAGTTTCACCTATTACCTGTTTTTACCTGAGAATTACTAAAGTAAACATTAAAGTACCGATACTCATATATAATAAAGTAAAACAAGTCAAATAAATAGGATAAATGATGATAATAATATGTACTTATTTGAGTTCATCAAATATCCCCCACTTGAACTTTACTTGTCCCCAAGTAAACCTTAGATTTTTCTTATGAAAATGTATCCTAAAAGGTATTAGGATTTATTTTTATCATTAATGCACGTATTCGTTTTATCAAAATCACACAACCAAACACTTAACGAAGTAGAAACAAAATAATTTTTCAATATAAAACAATTCTAAATCGTTTAGTTGCTTAGTTGTGATGAATATTCTATCATAAGCTTGACAAGTATACGCATCTCCCCCACTAAAGCCAAGGAGTAACAAGTCTAAAGCGGTAAAAAGGGTTTTGAGGCTTAAGGGTTGAACCTAACTTCGTTCAAATATCTCATGCATAAACTTAGTAGATCGCTGGCGCGAGTCTTCGACGCTTCAACTAACGGATGGTCACTAGTGCACTTCTTGGATCGCTGGCGCGTTATTTGCATAACGGATGGTCACCAAGTCACACACTAGATCGCTAGCGCGTTAGTCAATTAATCTAATACTCGGATGGTCACTACCTTATTCATATATTCAACATTCTCACTTGGCCATCATCATATCCGGATGCTTGAAAGCTAACAACGAATATAACAATACGGTTGGGTAAGGATAACATTTAGGATATAAATTGGTGTAAAATAGAAAATAAACAAACAAATAAATTAAAATCCTAAGTGTGGTTAATTACTTTCCCAACCATCCCATGAATAAGACTCATATCATTGAATAACTCACGCTTTTGACTCATGTAACTCACGCTTTAGGTAGACACGAATTATACTCAATAAAATCTTAAACAAAGAATAATCCTTAGTTGGCGTTCCCATAACGGCCAACTCCCATTCAATCCATAAATATAGTACAACAACAAATAGTGGTGATATCTCTCACTTAATACAAAACTTTACATAAGTTGGTTAAACAAACTTCCAACTTCTTCTCTTTCTTTTTCTTTTCTATTTTTTCTTTTTTTTTTATGTGTGTAAAATTTCACAACTTTTTCCATCACGATTTTTCCGGATAATTTTTCCATACTTTTCATAACTTTCAGAAATAACTGTAATAGTGAAAGTAGTAAACACACGAAAAACAAACTAAAATTATACCATATGTACTTTCACTCCAATTGCATTGTGCAATTTCCCGACCTAACTAAAGATAATGAATTACGCATGCGAACACAGGTAATGTAAGGAAACACACTTTACCTAAAGTAACTAACCACGGATTTTAATCTACAGGGTAGGCTAAGGTGTAAGGGTGTAACGAAACATTTTAACAAAGGTGTAAGAAACGAAAGGAATGGCTCTGAGGGTTTTTCTAGGGGTATCTTACTCTAAAAGTGAGAGTAAAGAAAGGGGTTTATACGGGGGTTAACTAACCAATGTAGTTAGTTAATATCACATAACATATAAAGGCTTTTTTGGTGTAATCCTAGAAATTTACCAAGTTAGACAAGTCACTCCAATTATATCGATAATACTTATTATGGTGGTCTCGAATAGTATACAAGCTAAGTTCTAAAGTTTACAAGTCACCGGCACACTAAAGTTTTACTTTTTGGAAGAAATGTGTGCGGTTATGTAATTTAGACTTAAACAAAAACATGCTAATTTTTTTTTAATTATGATATATTAAGCGTATTTTAAGCATATTTTGAAAAGTTTAGGACAAGTAAGCGTTCTAATTCTCCATCCCCCCACTTAAGTTAAACAACGTCCTCGTTGTTTGTGTCAAAGGTTAAGAAACTGGAAAATAAAAGAATTAGAATGGAAAAACTTCCCTGATATTTGCTCGGAATGATCCTCCATTGTGTTTATGAGCAAAAATCAACTTTCTTGTGGATGAGAACGTTTAAGCTTCATGAGTGATGTTTCCACAGAAAGTGCAGGAATCTATAATACCACCAACACTTTAACATACCTGAGTTAAGAAGGTTCAAACTTGCATAATATATTTGTAGTTAGTGAAAATAAAACCTAAAAACTTAAAATTGAGAATCATCAGGTCAGTCGATACGCCGCATCCTATGGAAGAAGATGCGCCGTATCGAGCCTGGAATTAATACGAATCAGAATAAAAGATGCATCGTATCCTTAACCAGGGATGCGCCGCATTAAATAAACTGACAGAATGTTTTAAAGTCTAAAAATAAAAAATGCAGAAAAATAAAAAGATACGACCAGTGCAGATGATACGCCGCATCCTATGATGGAGATGCGCCGCATCTTCTGCAGGTCTGACAGACTCGACTCAAACAGAAAAATAAAGATAAAAATTCCGGGTTGTCTCCCGGTCAGCACTTGTCTTTATTCCAGAGTCTTCAAGTTAGACTCACGTTCAGCTCTTAGTATCGATCATTAAAGAAATCGGAAGCGTCGCGCTCCCTCATCACCAATCCTGTAATGTCGGCCACATCTTCCCCGTCCTTGATCTCCATGCCATGTCTTTTCAATATCTGTATAAACAAAATTCTAACCCTTTCGGGTAGAGATGATAAAGTGATAGACGGGAAATTCTTGTTATCATATAAGCAAAAATATCCAAGATGTGATGGTAGCTCAACAAACAAGACTTTATTGGTTTCCTCAACAATCCTCCTACGTTTGTTAATACTTACGCAATCATACAATTCATTGCTAGAGTCATTAATCACATTACGCCTAAATTTAGTGGGGGCGTTAATTTCAGTGAGTTTCTCATGATCGGGATTAGTCAAGTCATTTTGGATCAATGTTTCTCCCATTACTCTAGCTTCTAGATCGAGGTGTACATCTTCTCTTAATCCTAGCATGTAAACTGATTGAGCCTAAACGGTCAACCAAAGTCAACCAAGGAATTTGGTCAACTAAAGTCAACTATCTAAGAGTCAATGCAATAGCCAAAGGAGTATAGGAATTCCCCGGGTCGTTTAAATTCCCGACGAGGTGTGAATTGTATTAAAACGGATTTGTGATCAGGTGATTTTGAATGGAAAAGGTTTTGAGTGATTGAATGATTACACTAAGGAAATACGAATGAAAATAACTAAAACAAGCTATATTGACGAGAACGTAAATCAAATTTACCTAAAAGCGTTAAGAAACTTGAAAATCGAACGTTTAAATTAAAAACTACGTTAACGTACAAAATAAAACGCGAGTTGAAATAAATAAAAAGCCTACGGATATGAAAATTACATTTTTACAAACCTAATGACAAAATAAAATTATTGGAAAAAGAAAAATATTTATTACACTATTTAAATAATTATTATTAATTAAAAACTATTTATAAACTAATTAAACTTATTTAAATTATAATAAATACTAAACTAACAGTAATAATTCTAAAACTTTTTATAAAAATACTAAGTAAGATAATTAAGCTAGGAAAAATATAAAAAAGGTGACAAGCTTATTAAATAAGCTGGAAATCAGCTTATAAGCTAAATAAGCTTGTTAGGACTAATAATACTATATAAATAAATAATGAAAACTAACACACTAATAATACACTAGGGCAGATGGTGCTTGGCTTCTGTTTGAGGTATAAACCAAATGACCAGGGTTCGAATCCCACTTCACACCCTTTTTGCAAACTTTTTATTTTTAATATTTTTCTTTTTACAAAAACATTAAGCACTGAAAAATATACAACTTTAATAAAGACAATATTTTTACAAACCACAAATAAGCTCTGAATGAGCTTATGACCCCAAACAGTTTCACAAAATAAACTCTAAATGAGATTTCAAGATAAAAAGCTGTAGAATAAGCTAAAAGCTGAACAGATAAAGCTAAAAAACAAATGGACTGAGTGTAGAATAAGCTGAAACAAAGGAAAGGGCTTACTGAACAAGGTCAATAAGCCATAATAAGCAAAAACCAATCCTACAGACCAAACAAGCTTAGGGGGCTAATTAGCAGGGCTCTTTTAGCTTATCTAATAAGCTCAAGAGCTCAAAAGAAGCTTGGAACCAACTACTTGGTCCACTGAGCTTCTCAAAGAACCAAAAATCTCAACAAATCACCCACTAACAAGCTCACAAGAAACTTGTGAGAGTGTTCTCAAACACTGATGAATCAGTGTTGAGATTGTGATGGCAAGGTTTTGAAGGGCATAATAACCAGTTTGAATAAGCAATAAATGGGAAATAAATCACATGCATAACAAGCTGGTAAGAAGGGCTTTCTCAAACAACATTAAGCTTAAACAATTATCAACTAGAGAACAAGTTAGGCTCAAATGAAAAGGGCTTATGAGCCTGGGTGCAGGGCACATATATGGAAATCAGGCTAATGAAAGCCACAAATTAAGCACTTCAAAAAACTTAATAAAAATTATGAAAAATATCATAACAGAGACAAGCAACAAAAGATATTAATCCTAAAAACACAAATCATGAAACCTAATATTGAATCCTACAGAAAATTCATAAGTTTATTCAAAAATCATATTCTTGAAATTTGACTTTTTATGAAAAACTCTAATTTTGACTAAGATGAACTTTGATTGAGTCCTACTTACTGAAAATGATGTAACTAGATATATTAAGACTAAATTAAGCTAGAAAAACAACTTTTGAACTGAATTGGGTAATAATGATACCTCAATCCTTGACAGTGAACTTGCAAATGGGATCAAAGGGTAATTTTGACTTTTGAATTGATGAGACCTAGATTTTAAACTTTGACTGAGTTATATTAACCCAATGAAACATGTAAAAACCACAAACAACAACTGGGACACAGGTCACAGTGGTTAAAACCACTAATCCAAACACTACTTTAGCAGCTTTAAGACATGATTTTCAAAGTATAACACTAATTTAACCCATGAAACTATCTACCAAGATTATATAATGACATGGTAAACTGATTTAAACATAGGAACACCACTGATGACAACAAATGCTCATGAATCATTAATGGACTATCTTTTACAGTGAAGATGATAAATAAAGCAACAAGGTAAACTAATGAGCAATTAAGGAAACAAAGGCAACATATCAACTAAGAAACACTTATTAAGCATAAAACACCACAGATTAACATATTATAAGTACTAGAACAGTCAAATGAAAAAGTTAGGAAATAGGCTCACAAATGCTTTCCATGCACAAACTAAGAACCAAGGACTCAAACCACTACCTAAAGCCTCCCATGAGGCATATAGCCCAAGAGCATTCCAGAATTCCCTTGCTCCAAGCTTGTATCACCTTCATTACTGATTTTTTATTTTTCATTTATTCATTGGGTATTTTTCTTGAATTTCTTGTAAACTGATTAAAACTTGATGAACTACTTTGAAAGCTTTAAAAACGTAAAACTGAGCTTAAAGGAACTTAAGTAAAGCAGATTTAACAATATCTAACAAGATTCAAGCAAATTTGTCAAATTCACTTAAAGTTGCCAAAATTGAATTCACTGAATAGTACTGGAATTAATGATCACATGAAGTTTATTTCACACTAATGAAACTGATTACAACATTTTTAAACTAAAAAGTACAACTGGAGAAGTAAATGTTATTAAGTCGACATAATTAAGTTATACTACAACTACTTGCTAGCTAACTACTACTAAAACTAGCCAGCCCCACTTCTGCCTTCTTTTCTTCATTTATAGGTCTCAAAAAGGACCCATAGCACTTTCCCACTTCTGTTTAGAACCCTTGGATTACTTCTTTTTATCCTAGCCATTGAATGGCCTTTTTGGCGCCAAAAGTTTATGTTGGCAGTTGTGGGTAACTTGGAGCATATTAAGGATAATTAATGGGGTTTGGCTTATAGTGGAGGTTGGGGGAACATAGAGTGGCTTGGCTGAGGTGGAGGAATGGTGGAGAACCTGGATTTAGGGGATTTGGTTGGGAGGGAAGGTGAAGGTCAAAGGGTATGTTTGACTGAGGAGGGAGTATAAAAACGGGGGTGAGGGGATTAAAATAAACGTGGGTTTTATTTTATTATTAAGGGTTTTGGGTTGGGGTGGAGTTGGGCCTGGGATTTAATAAAAGGGAATGGGCTTAGTTTGGTTTGTGGGGTGTTTATGGATTTGGATTGGATTTGGTTATAAATACACAAAGGCTCAATTTGGTTTATAACATAAGATAAGGACCCAAAGTGTAATTTACTCAAACATGAAGGACTGAAATTGTACATTTCCCAAAATATTTCAAGGACCAAAATTTCCAAACTCCAATAACACAAGGACCATAATTTCCATTTTCCATTTTTAAAATACCCAAGGACCATTTTTGCAAATTTCCCAAAGTTCAGGGACCAAAACTGCCATTTTTCCAAAAATTCATTCAAGGACTATTTTTGACAACTTAAAACATTCCAGGGACCTTGAATGATAAAACTCCACATTTTCAAATTCCAGGGACTATTTTTGCCAACTTTTGAAAGTTGGGGGACTAAAACTGCCAATTTTGCAAACTTTGTATGTTTTTCATCTGTTTTTACTCATTTTGCATCTAAAACATATAAAACTCAATTTTGGAATATTTTCAGTATTTTGATGCATTTCTGAGTGTTTTTGTATGTTTTGCAGTTCAGATTTTACCAAAAATGATGAGTGTTTGAGCACTCATCACTATTATAGTTAAATGCTGGGGTACATCATTCTTCCATTATAGTATGAATTTGATTTGTGTTTATAACCAGTTTAATAAATTTTACATTGCAGTTACAATCCTCAGCAACGAAGAGAAGCTTGAAAAGGTGGGCTGACAAAGAAATCTACACCATCACAACCTACTCGCGGTTCCACTGCTGGCCCAAGACCCATAATTCTCAAAGAGCTGAAGCACCCTCTGCCAACCAAACAGCCCTTCTTCCTGTCGAAAACACTAAACCTTTTCTAAGTTTGAGAATGTCACAGATGTGATCAAGCATAAATGTGTCACCTTCAGGAAACTTAAAATTGAAAATATGAGGTTATTCCTATCCCACGCAGCCAACAATTACTCATTATTTTTTGTCCATCATGTGTATTATTTTCCATATTTATCTTTCAGTGGAATGATTGATGCAACTATTTGGGATGATGATGTTATTTCATTCAACAAGGAAGCTGTAGCAACTTTACATTCTCCAGTCATTGTTGCTGTAACTTCAATGAAAGTCAAATTGTTTCAAGGTTCTATCGACCCATATTCACTAATACATTAATTCAAGTTTTTTCACAGATGGCGTTTTATCTCTGTTTACTGATACAGGGGTCTTCACATTTCTTTTACGAATTGTCTCTAATATGTAATGTTAACAGGTGTGTTGCAATTGAATGCTACTCCCGGTTCGTATGTGTATGTCAATCCAGAGATCAAAGAGTCTACAATAATGGCTGTTGAGTCACTCATCCATACAAAAAATACACCCTCGCCAATACTTATTCTGATCGTTTTATTTAATTCTCCAGGTTAGTCACAAGACATGAAGCAAATTTGGTCCTCAAGATTGACTATGAAAAATCTAAGAATAGGGACATTGAGAAACATAGGAATAGGTTCACCCTAGCTGAATTGCTTTCTCAAAATCCGATCCAATATATGGTACATACTTTTAAGTTTTATCCCCTTTATCTTCAGTCATTTTGTAGTATTCTTATAAAATTATAAGACTTCAACTGTGATTCTCTTGATATAAGATTTTCAGTTTAAGTTGTACTCATTTATATGTTTGTAAAATATTAGTATTCAAATTCTATTGCTTTTTTATGATCTCTGTTACATGGGGTTCATTTTACATGTCGAGCAACTCCAACAGACTTTGCTGCAACTAGGGGTTGGTTTTCTATCGGTGGAGCTAAGACACCTTCAAGAGATATAGTTGTAGGTCTTGATGACTATAAAGCTTTCATTCAATGTCGCAGGAAACTTCAACCAGATGGAAAAACATTTGTGTCTGGTGATCATGGGCCGACGACAGAACCTAAACATCTGCGATCATGGGCCGATGGCAGAACCTAAACATCTGTAAATCAAGATTCATTTTTAAGGTGAGTTTTTTTAGCATTTACTTTACTTTTTTGGGTGCTTTTGAGCTTTTTATTAATGAATGGTTCAGCCATAAGCCCATAATTGGTGTTAAGATGATGTTATGGATTCCATTTGTTTATAAAGAATAATGGTTTGCTTTAGATTTAATTGATTATATTCTTACTCTTCATGAATCATTAATGGACTATCTTTTACAGTGAAGATGATAAATAAAGCAACAAGGTAAACTAATGAGCAATTAAGGAAACAAAGGCAACATATCAACTAAGAAACACTTATTAAGCATAAAACACCACAGATTAGCATATTATAAGTACTAGAACAGTAAAATGAAAAAGTTAGGAAATAGGCTCACAAATGCTTTCCATGCACAAACTAAGAACCAAGGACTCAAACCACTACCTAAAGCCTCCCATGAGGCATATAACCCAAGAGCATTCCAGAATTCCCTTGCTCCAAGCTTGTATCACCTTCATTACTGATTTTTAATTTTTCATTTATTTATTGGGTATTTTTCTTGAATTTCTTGTAAACTGATTAAAACTTGATGAACTACTTTGAAAGCTTTAAAAACGTAAAACTGAGCTTAAAGGAACTTAAGTAAAGCAGATTTAACAATATCTAACAAGATTCAAGCAAATTTGTCAAATTCACTTAAAGTTGCCAAAATTGAATTCACTGAATAGTACTGGAATTAATGATCACATGAAGTTTAATTCACACTAATGAAACTGATTACAACATTTTTAAACTAAAAAGTACAACTGGAGAAGTAAATGATATTAAGTCGACATAATTAAGTTACACTACAACTACTTGCTAGCTAACTACTACTAAAACTAGCCAGCCCCACTTCTGCCTTCTTTTCTTCATTTATAGGTCTCAAAAAGGACCCATAGCACTTTCCCACTTCTGTTTAGAACCCTTGGATTACTTCTTTTGATCCTAGCCATTGAATGGCCTTTTTGGCGCCAAAAGTTTATGTTGGCAGTTGTGGGTAACTTGGAGCATATTAAGGATAATTAATGGGGTTTGGCTTATAGTGGAGGTCGGGGGAACATAGAGTGGCTTGGCTGAGGTGGAGGAATGGTGGAGAACCTGGATTTAGGGGATTTGGTTGGGAGGGAAGGTGAAGGTCAAAGGGTGGTTTGACTGAGTTTTATAACTCAGGGGTGTGGGTTTTTTTGGTTTTGGGCCGTGGGTGGTATTTGGGCCAGGGGTTGGGGTAAAGGTTTAATGGGTTTGGATAATGGCTGGCCTGTTTGCTTGTTTAGTTATAAATCACAAGGACCAAAAGTGCAATAATCCGAAACTATAGGGGCTGAAATTGAAACTTTTCCAAAGATACCATAAGGATTAAACTTGCCAAGCTTCAATAACTCAAGGACCATAAATGTTATTTTTTCACTTTTAAAATCCCCGGGGACTAAACTTGCCAAAATTCAAAGTTGAGGGGTTAAAAGTGAAATTTTACCAAAGAATCATTCAAGGACCAAAATTGACAACTTAAATTATTTTAGGGACCTTGAATGATAAAACTCCACAATTTTGGATTTTAGGGACTAGTTTTGCCAATTTTTGAAAGTTGGGGGACTGAAATTGCCAATTATGCAAACTTTGTTCGTTTTTCATTTGTTTTTACTCATTTTTGCATCTAAAACATATAAAACACAATTTTGAAATATTTTTAGTATTTTGATGCATTTCTGAGTGTTTTTGTATGTTTTGCAGTTCAGATTTTACCAAAAATGATGAGTGTTTGAGCACTCATCATAAACGCCTCTAATTATGCTTTTAACCGGATTTTCACATTTATAGACTAGTTTGTCGTTCCCTATTTTCAATGATATTTTTCTTTTAAACACATTAATCTTAGCATGGGCCGTAGACAAGAAAGGTCGTCCAAGGATTAAGGGAGTCTTAACATCCTCAGGCATTCTAGTATTATAAAGTCTACGGGGAACCAAAACTTCTCGATCCTAACTAGCATGTTTTCAGCAATCCCCTTAGGTCGTTTTACAATTTTATCAGCAAATTCAATAAGCAGCTTAGTTGGTGCCAATTTTCCTAGTCCTAGGGTAGTGAATGTCTTAAAGGGCATAACACTAACACTAGCTCCTAAGTCAGCTAATGCATTATTGAAAGACATGTTATTAATTGAACAAGGTAAAGTAAAACTTCCTGGGTCTTTCTCTTTATGAGGCAAGGCATGTAGATCGGTTGCAGAACTCTCTTCTTTCATTGCAGCCTTGATCACCTCTTCAATTCTTGATTTCTCTTTGAGTAGTCTCCTTACACTGATTGAAGAGTTAAGGAAATATTGGGGTTTCAGAACATTACCATTCTTCAATCGTCCAGGAAAAGGTATTTTAGGCATGACTTCTTCTATAGTGGTTATGGCCTTGACATGATCTCTTGGATTAGTTTTAGTTGAGCTAGGTAGATATGATATGAGTGAGTTCACCGGAGAACTCCTCATGAAGAGAATTATTCACATGATGTAAATCTGTGAATTCTTGTTCCACTATAGACTCATCACTATCCTCGTTCTGAATACCAAAGGTTGGATTATCAGAAATCAAAGTGAATTCTGATTCGAATTCAAATAGAGGATTGGTGAGAGTAGTTTTGAATGTTTCGGGAACAAAGTGATTAACATTCTCTATTGGACTGATGGGATAAGAAGTGAGTGACAGATCATGATATAAGAGACTTTCAATATCTCCTAGATCAGCTTCGTCATCAAAGAGATCATTATCACTTCCCGATGGAAGTGGATTGATGTGAGTGAGTTCATCGGCGAACTCCTCAAGAAGATGATCAGCATCAGTATGTGGAACTGGTGCCTCAACATACTCGATGTCTCCATAAGATGCACAATCTTCGCTAAAATCGGAGAAAGTTTCAAATTGATCTTTTGAACACTCAAGAGGGGAAGGTAAATCACACACATAATCACAAGTTCCCTGTGACTCTCCTGGGATTGGGACAAGGTTCCCAACACTAGACTTTATGAATTTGTCCGATTCCTTTTCAGGAACAGTGCTAAGATGCTCATCCCCCATGATCAGAGAGTGAGTGGGAATCTCGGGTGTGATAACAGCAGATTGAGATGGAACCTCAACCGATGGTATCTCAACTGATGAGTCTGATGAATTTTTATAAAATTGAAGAATATCAAGGGTATCTTCATCATCACTGTCATCAGGAATGAAACGGAATCGAGAGCTAGATCTGGCTACTTTTTCTTTTGCACTGGATTCCCTAATAGATTTTTCAAAGGCATCTTGGGAATTTATTTTAGCAGCCTGCTCTTCAGCTAACAATTCCTCCATGGATTTTGGATTATCTTGGGAATGTTTAATTCCTTTTAAATCTTTCACTAAATCCAGAAGATCAAGGAGAAGATTTTGAGGAAGTGGCAATGCCTGATTCAATTGGCACTGTGGAGGTTGGTCATGATACGAAGAGTCGTAATTGTTACAAGGAAATGGATTCCTTGTTTGACAATCAGAGCTGAAGTGTGGACCTCCACAGTACTCACAACAGCTGAACTGATGTGGCTGTGAGTCGTATGTGCTGTAGTCATAATTGTTATCAAGAACCTGCTCATAGACAAGCGTGTTTCCTGATTGACAATCAGAACTGTAGTGTGAACCACCACAATACTCACAACAGTAAAACCGCTGAGTCTCATAGTGTGGTAGCTGATGGAATAAATCAGTCGTGTCATGGTAGGAATAGGGATTCTGGTTATAGACAGACCCGTTTCCTGACTCTACCATGCCACAACTGGGGCAATTACCACCATTACAAGGACCACCACACCATTGACAATCAAGAAGGTGTGGATGAGACATAGAAAGAATCAAATGGTAACAGAGGGGTAGGTATAAAGAATCAAAAAGGTAAGAGGGTAACGGGGAATATTTTTGGTATTTTTGAAAAACATTTTGTAAAAATAAGAAAGAAAATCTTTTTGGCAATCGATCAGTCAAACGAATTAACTTCACGATTATTTTGGATTTTTATAAAAAGAGTGAAAAT
>LBNU01004046.1:3802-22315 GCA_014162995.1 Artemisia annua | reverse complement strand
TTTGAGGAAGTTATAAAAAGGATTATTCCCTATATACCCCATCCGTACAACCCATGCACCCTAAATGTCCCACATTTTTTGTTTTCTCCAAATACCCTAAGGCCCCGTTTGGTTCGTGGAATCTTTAGGATTTCGATGGAATTGGAATCTAATTCCATTCCATAGCGTGTTTGGTTGGCAGATTCAAGGAATTCAGAATCTGAATTCCATTCCTTAACGTGTTTGGTTGGCAAATGGAATTGAATGAAATCCTTCAAAATCCCATTTTTGTGGAATTCAACATTCCATAGCAAAGTGTGAGGAATGTTTATAATTCCATGGAATTCAGTATGTTTATCGGTTATTATTATTATTATTATTATTATTATTATTATTATTATTATTATTATTATTATTATTATTATTATTATTATTATTATTATTATTATTATTTTAATATTATTATAATTATTAAATAATAATAATAATAATATTTTTTTTAATACTAATATTATTATTTTTGGATATTATTATAATTATTAAATAATTATAATTAATAATAATAATAATAATAATAATAATAATAATAATAATAATAATAATAATAATAATTTTAATATTAATATTATTATTTTTTAATATTATTATTTTTTAATATTATTATAATTATATTTAATATTATNTATTATTATTATTATTATTTTAATATTATTATAATTATTAAATAATAATAATAATAATATTTTTTTTAATACTAATATTATTATTTTTGGATATTATTATAATTATTAAATAATTATAATTAATAATAATAATAATAATAATAATAATAATAATAATAATAATAATAATAATAATAATTTTAATATTAATATTATTATTTTTTAATATTATTATTTTTTAATATTATTATAATTATATTTAATATTATAATAATAATAATAATAATAATAATAATAATAATAATAATAATAATAATAATAATAATAATAATAATATTAATATTTTTATTTTTGGATATTATTATTATTATTATTATTATTATTATTATTATTATTATTATTATTATTTAGTTTATCAATTTTAATTTAAAATATTTTAATATAATTTGTTTTTCGTCATTTTATTTTCTTCAAACCAAACACGCGTTAGTTTTTGCAAATTCCAATTACTTGAGATTCCAATCCTTAACATTCCAATTCTTTAACATTCCAATTCTTTCACATTCCAATTCCATATATAGATTCCAATTCCATCAAAAACATTCCGCGAACCAAACGGAGCCTAAGGGGAGAGGGTCTCTCAAAAATCTTAGGCGGATATCAAAAAATAGTGACAAGTGTCCCTACCATGTACTTACATAGTACTAGTTTATAAAGGTACTTTTTTGGGCGACTGAGCCACATTTCTTGGACGACTTGTCTTTTTTGTCTTTATGTGAAAATTTTAATAATAGAGTTAATTACATTTTTGGTCCTTGTGGTTTGAGTGATGTTTCATTTTTGTCACACATATTCTTTACACCTCACCTTCAAAAAATATTTTAAATTATAAGATCAGATCTTCTTCCAAACCCAACTAGATTCTTTCATTCCTTTTTAACCATGCTGATTTTCAAATGCTTTTTTCTCCTTCTTTAACACAAAACTGTAAATTTCTTACATGGGTTTGTGACTAAATTAATAATAAATTATTGGGTTTTTGATCCTTTTAATGTTGCAGTGTTCCACGTAATTCATCAAACAACTGAATTTGGAGAATAAGGTATGTTGATGTAAAAGTTTTGTTTCTATTCTTTAAACCTCACCTTCAAAAAATATTGATTTTCGGTCACATTGGGGAGCATTTGAAATTGAGAGCTCATGTAAAATAATTATGAAATTGACATATAAAATATATGTCTTCATTAACATTAAACTTGCGGCAAATTAAAGAGGTGGTGGCGATGTGGCTGGAGGTGGTGTGACCGGAGGTGGTGGTGGTTGAATCATCGTCAGCAGCAGCAGATCTGAACAAAAAAAAAAAAAAAAATCGTCAAAAATATTTTGGGTAAAGGAGTTTTTGTGTCGGTTTTTTGTTGTGGTGGATCTGATTTTGTTTGTGAAGGATTAGTTTTTTTATGTCGTATTTTTGTGGAAGATGAATTTTGTGTTTTATGAGAGGAAGATGAGCTTGTTTGTGTTTATGAGATTTCTGTTTGTGTTTGTGTTAATGTACAATTTGGGTATATGTTTGTGTTTCTCAAATTATAAAAATAATAACCACAAGGATCAAAAATGAAATACTAAGCATACAACAAGGATCAAAAAAATAGTTAAGTAAAAGACAAAAAAGACAAGTCGCCCAAGAAATGTGGGCTCAGTCGCCCAAGAAAGTACCTGTATAAACTAGTACTATGTAAGTACATGGTAGAGACACACATAGGGACATTTGTCACTATTTTATGATATCCGCCCAAAAAAATGTGGGGCATTTAGGATGCATGGGTTGTACATGTATTAAACTTTCCAAGCCTGTTCGTGAAACTTCTCTTGTACAAAATGTGTGGACGAAATATCTCTTTATTTTAAAACCTTAAATTTAAGTAATGCCAGATTACAAATCTACTCCGATAGCTGATCAATTTAAAAATTAGATACGGATATTTCAGGTACCCCGCTAGCTATATATAAGACACTCATCAACACTTACTAGTACATACCAACATCATTCAAATTACGTACGTCTAGAGGAGTTTGCATGCTATGGGGTTGAAATGCATAGTGCTTTATCTTTCTTTCATAATCATGCATTCTATAACTTTATCAAACTCAAAATCAATCGTCAAGAATCTCCCGGGCTTTGATGGCGATCTTCCTTTCACTTTTGAAACCGGGTATGTTGTTTTTGTGTTTTTCTTCTTGTATTTTAAGTTAAGTAAATTACATACTATGAAAGTTTTCTCGTATCAATAGATATGTTGGAGTGGGAGAACACGGTGACGTAGAGTTTTTTTACTACTTTGTCGAGTCTCAAAGAAACCCGTCACAAGATCCTCTTATTTTATATCTAACCGGCGGCCCAGGCGTTGCGGCGTTGTCTACCTTCCTCTATCAAATAGGTAATTTCCATTCGTTATTTACATGTTTTTTTTTAACAAATATCTTGTTCAAAGAAAGATATCTGTTATTCTGAATACAGTAAAAAAAATTCCATGTATTGGACACAAGTTACGTGTGTTTTCCTTAACTGCGTGTTAAGGATCTATTTGAAGAAGCTCATGATTGATATATTAAACCTAATATGACATACCTAATGCATGTAGGTCCGCTTAGTTTCAACATTGAAAATTGTTGGAATAATAACATAACTTTAGAGTTGAATCCATATTCATGGACAAAGGTACACATGTATTCCCACTAGTTCAAGTGATTCATTACAAATTGTACAGTATAATCTACTATATACTACGTATTTTCTTATTAACGTTATATGCAAGTTTTCGTGTATATATGATACGTACAATGACAAAGAATTTCTAAATTTTGTAGATAGCTAATATGATCTTCATAGATACGCCTGCTGGTGTTGGGTTCTCTTATGCTAAAACATGGGAAGCATCAAGGAGCAGTGATTCTATTTTAGCTTCAAACGTCTATGATTTTTTGAGAAAGGTTAGACAACTTCTCGGACTACTGAAAATGGCATTATTGTCCTAAGAAATCAGTAAATTTTTAGCTTCTTGGTTCGGTTTCGTTTCTGATAATGATAATGTGACATGTATACTTACGCAGTGGTTAATGGAGCACCCGAGATTTCTCAATAATCCCTTGTACTTGTCCGGGATTTCATACATGGGCCTTATCGTACCACGTGTTGTATTAGAGACATATAATGGTATGAGTTTCTAATTAATAATCTTAATCTGGTAACTAACATAGGAAGTATTATTGTTACATGTTGTTGATGTGTTTATAATCTTCTATGTGTTCCATTAATATTTAACTCTAAGGCCGGCTCCAAGCAAGTGCAACATGAGCATTGGCATAGGGCCACACGAAAGAAAGGGTCACCAAAATAATACTAGACAGTAGGTCAAAAGTTACACGGATAATACTTTCATAACTGAATTTGAGTATTTGAATTTCATCTTTTATGGGGCGTCAATAAGGGCTAAGGCCCAATATATACAAAAGTATAAGACGTTAATCATTAGGTAAATAAATAAATAAAACTTCACAAGCACTTTGGAGAAGTAGAGGTCTAAAGTTGCGGCAATATCTTTTTAATAATTGATCCTTTGGCAATTAGCATTCTGTTATCCCAAATTTCGAAATTTTCACCATTAATCGACCGGGTAATGTTTTAAACTATTGTTTTGACTTTTCGTCAAAATTTTTGCTTTTTATGGTTCAATGTTTTATATTCTAAGCTATAATAGCTAATTTGAATGCTTGTAACCCGGTTAACCATTTCGTTTAGTCCAATTGTTTCAATGTTTTTTGACATTAGTAATAACTTTTACGTATTATTGATGGATATTTTTATTTATACGTCTACTTTTTGTATTTAGTGGGGGCCTCCGTGTAGTTATGACACAGGGCCACTAAAATTAACGAAACACGATGATATGAGTGATGACATGAATAGTGACCATGAATAGTGATTATCTCTCGGGATGAATAGTGTCATGTGAATAGTAACGCTTCTCGGAATCACTAACGGAGTCCGAAAACGATGAATAGTAAAATGATGAATAGTGATCGGTGAATAGTAACTGATGAATAGTAACTGGTGAATAGTGTTCGGGGAAAATGTCCTAAAAATGCGGGTTGTGACAGTCAACAAGCTCCCTTATGGCGGAGAAAACCTTACACGACTTTTGCTTACACCAATTTACGACACTAAGCTAAATGTCGGGTCCTAATCCTAGCTAGAACCAATCTCACAACACACCACAACTTATCACTACTTCTTCACTACTTGTACACACCTCAACTTCTTCACTACTACTCACCACTTCACTACTTCACTACTTAATCTTCTTCTCTATCCAACTTCTATTTACAACTAGCTCTCCTAGAACTACTTACTATAAACACAACACTACTTCACAAATGCTATACACAATATACACAACAAATATACAATACTTCTTAAACTTAAGGTTGAAGGAGTATTCTTCTCTTGCACTTTGGATGAGGATGGATGATGAGGGATTGAATCACTTGAAACAAGGATTAATAATCAAATGATCAAAGGGTTTTAGAAGATGTTTAGAGAGATTTAGATCTAAAAATTTTCGTGCAAGAAGTGTGAAAAATACCAGGTTTGAGGTGGTATTTATAGGAGAAAATTTCTGACAGATTCTGACAGGGGAGCGTGGCCGGCCCCCTTAATTCATGGCCGGCCCCCTTAAAATTAAGGGGGCCGCCCAGCTGTAATGGCCAGAAAATCTGTCTTTTAGTGGGGAAAGTTTATTTGGTGAAAAACTAACTGATTTTGGTTAAAAATTTGAATCATATATTTAGCGTATGCATTTAAACATTTCTCTTCTTATTACCCAACAAAGTGTTTTTCAATCAATATACTACATATCGTTTATATCTATTAAAACTAACTTTGTAAATATAAATTAAGGATACCCTTTGATCATGAGATGTATTAAGCACGTAGTTTATTCAATACCCTTTAAGTGATTAAGGTTGGATAAAATGATATATAAANAAAAAAAAAAAAGTTAACGGTCGTTGCTACAGTAACTAACGGCCGTTAGTTACTGTGCGAATAAAAAACAATAAAATCACTGTAGTAGTGGGGTGGGGGGAACATCCCACTGAATGTACTAGTTATAATACCCGCGCACGCGCGGGTTTTTTTTTAAAATTTTTTTTGAATGATATGTTTTTATTTATTAAAAAACAAATAATTTAATTTTTAAATTTGTTTTGTTGATATACTACATAAGCAGAAGATAAACACAAAACATAAAGATAATATTCAACTAACGATAGAATTAAACTTTTAAATGATTATCTTTAATAATAAAAAATTATAATTAAAATCATAATAAAGAAATTATTACTAAAAAAGGTATGGTTCCATTTTTTTGAACTGAAAAATTCCCAATAGGGGTTTTGTTTTATTATATAAAAGATATGTTATATAATGTGTGGACGAAATATCTCTTTATTTTAAAACCTTAAATTTAAGTAATGCCAGATTACAAATCTACTCCGATAGCTGATCAATTTAAAAATTAGATACGGATATTTCAGGTACCCCGCTAGCTATATATAAGACACTCATCAACACTTACTAGTACATACCAACATCATTCAAATTACGTACGTCTAGAGGAGTTTGCATGCTATGGGGTTGCAGTGCATAGTGCTTTATATTTCTTTCATCATCATGCATTCTATAATTTTATCAAACTCAAAATCAATCGTCAAGAATCTCCCGGGCTTTGATGGTGATCTTCCTTTCACTTTTGAAACCGGGTATGTTGTTTTTGTGTTTTTCTTCTTGTATTTTAAGTTAAGTAAATTACATACTATGAAAGTTTTCTCGTATCAATAGATATGTTGGAGTGGGAGAACACGGTGATGTAGAGTTTTTTTACTACTTTGTCGAGTCTCAAAGAAACCCGTCACAAGATCCTCTTATTTTATATCTAACCGGCGGCCCAGGCGTTGCAGCGTTGTCTACCTTCCTCTATCAAATAGGTAATTTCCATTCGCTATTTACATGATTTTTTTTTTTTTAACAAATATCTTGTTCAAAGAAAGATATGTGTTATTCTGAATACAGTAAAAAATTCCATGTATTGGACACAAGTTACGTGTGTTTTCTTTAACTGCGTGTTAAGGATCTATTTGAAGAAGCTCATGATTGATATATTATACCTAATATGACATACCTAATGCATGTAGGTCCGCTTAGTTTCAACATTGAAAATTGTTGGAATAATAACATAACTTTAGAGTTGAATCCATATTCATGGACAAAGGTACACATGTATTCCCACTAGTTCAAGTGATTCATTACAAATTGTACAGTATAATCTATTACTCCCTCCGTCCCAAAATTATTGTCCAGTTTGAATTTTCAAAGTCAAACTAGCTCAACTTTGACCATAAATATATTTTTTTTATTGTATAATACTTGATGAAAAATTATATCATTAAAAAGTACACTTAAAACCTAATCCATTTATATATTTTGCATCAAATATTATATAACACCCACAAAAATATTTAAGGTCATAGTTGAAGAAGAAAGACTAAAAAAGTCAATAGTGGACAATAAATTTAGGACGGAGGGAGTATATACTACGTATTTTCTTATTAACGTTATATGCAAGTTTTCGTGTATATATGATACGTACAATGACAAAGAATTTCTAAATTTTGTAGATAGCTAATATGATCTTCATAGATACGCCTGCTGGTGTTGGGTTCTCTTATTCTAAAACATGGGAAGCGTCAAGGAGCAGTGATTCTATTTTAGCTTCAAACGTCTATGATTTTTTGAGAAAGGTTAGACAACTTCTCGGCAGGGACGGAGCCAGGCGGGGTCCCGTGGGTGCCCGGGACACCTATGAATTTTTTTCGACGTAGTGTTAATTTTACGAAAAAACATCGATTTTTCCCAAATGTACCTTAAATGATCCCGGTCCATCGAAATGTGTTTTTAATCTTATTTAATTAGCATCTTAAACTCTATTATACTACAGTTAAAAAAAATTTGTGCATCCAGTAATATTTGTTTCTGGCTCCGTCTATGCTTCTCGGACTACTGAAGATGGCATTATTGTCCTAAGAAATCAGTAAATTTTTAGCTTCTTGGTTCGGTTTTGTTTCTGATAATGATAATGTGACATGTATACTTACACAGTGGTTAATGGAGCACCCGAGATTTCTCAGTAATCCCTTGTACTTGTCCGGGATTTCATACATGGGCCTTATCGTACCACGTGTTGTATTAGAGACATATAATGGTATGAATTTCTAACTAATAATCTTAATCTGGTAATTAACATAGGAAGTATTATTGTTACATGTTGTTGATGTATTTATAATCTTCTATGTGTTCCATTAATATTTAACAAAGGCCGGCTCCAAGCAAGTGCAACATGAGCATTGGCACAGGGCCACACGAAAGAAAAGGCCACCAAAATAATACTAGACAGTAGGTCAAAAGTTATACGGATAATACTTTCATAACTGAATTTGAGTATTTGAATTTCATCTTTTATGGGGCGTCAATAAGGGCTAAGGCCTAATATATACAAAAGTATAAGACGTTAATCATTAGGTAAATAAATAAATAAACCTTCACAAGCACTTTGGAGAAGTAGAGGTCAAAAGTTGCGGCAATACTTTTTTAATAATCGATCCTTTGGCAATTGGCATTCTGTTATATCCCAAATTTCGAAAATTTCACCATTAATCGACCGGGTAATGTTTTAAACTATTGTTTTGACTTTTCGTTAAAATTTTTAATTTGCTTTTTATGGTTCAATGTTTTATATTCTAAGCTATAATAGCTAATTTGAATGCTTGTAACCCGGTTAACCATTTTGTTTAGTCCAATTGTTTCAATGTTTTTTGACCTTAGTAATAACTTTTACGGAGTACGTATTATTGATGGATATTTTTATTTATACGTCTACTTTTTGTATTTAGTGGGGGCCTCCGTGTAGTTATGACACAGGGCCACTAAAATCAACGAGACGGCCCTGATTTAACCCATTTCTCTAGTCTAACTACCATAAGTCCCCAAAATGTGTGCAGCTAGTGGACTATGAAATAAGGGCGGACCTATGTAGGGGCAGGGGAGGGTCCCGGCCCCCCCAAAATTTGCGGCATCTAATGTAAATATTATAAGTTTTAGGGGTAATTTAGTTGAGGTTACAAACGAATCTCCAATTCGGCACCCAAAAAAAAATGTTCTAGTTCCGCCACTGCTATGAAATAAGAGAAGATGTGATACTCCTTTAATGCTTAAACGTACATTTGGACCATTGAACATGATATCTGAATTAACCAAACATTTTTTTTTGAACGGCAAAGGCAATTTAATAGAACTAGCAAGAAGCTAATAAGAATTACATGGGTTTAGAAAGAGCCATACAAGGGTTACAAATCCATTCAATCCAATTTGGTTTGGTTTTCTTTTGCCTAAAAGTGATCCAGTTGTGCGAGGAGAGCTTGATATTACTTATTGATATTACTTAAGATGAACTGTTTGTTGGGCCGTTTTGTGGCAAAAACCATAAACGTTACATCGTGGAACCCTGCATGAGGTCCAATCTTGAAGTTTTCATTTCACCAATATGGTATGGCACTATACCGTGACCAAAACCCCCATATGCATTTAAATTTTGAATATTTTTGTATTTCGTTGATAGGTTTAATGTACTATATCACATAATTAAATAATGAATTATTATTACTATTTTTGTAGAAAGACAAATATTGGACCCTCTATGCAACATAACCCACATTTGGATATCTCACTCATGAACTATCAAATTTAACTACTACGTATATGTTATATACAGTAAAACCTCCATAAATTAATACTCGATAAATTAATAACTTTGATAAAGTTAATAATTTGTCTAGTCTCAAATTGGGACCAGTACAAATTTAGATATTAATCAATAAGATAATAAGATAATATTTTTTTAAACCCGAGTATATATATACTAGTCCCACCGAAACTATAAATTAATAATTACTAAAAGATTCCACAATTTCTCATGCCTTAAATCTCGTAACATTCATTAGTATACATTTATTAATTTCTTCAATGCTTTGAATTCGTAAAATGTTAATTGGTACTTGTTTTCTAAATTATTTTTCTTCTCCGACTAGTATACATTGTAACTACTATTGTATTAGATTTGAAAATTTTAAAGTCATACGTAAAAACTATGTAAATTAAATAATTAATAAATTATTAATTTATCGATATAATAATATCTCGCTAAATTAATAAAATATCCTGGTTCCAACACTATTAATTTATAGAGGATTTATTGTATATGTTCTTGAGATTGATAGTGTTATGATATCCCTTGTATTCATTATACGTGAGCATTGCATGCATGGAATCAATGGACGGTGTGATTTTTGAGTCAATTTCAAGTCTATGCTTCTTTTTAAATTACATGGACATCAATGTGCTTGTTTTACTTCTATGTTTCAAAAGTATGCTTATTCATTAAAAAAAAAGTATAAAAGAAAACTCGGACAATCTCTTTATCTCTTGTCGATATCATCACTATTAATGTTTCACTCTCATTTCTTGCTTGATAAATTCATTCAAAGTATAAATGTATAATCTCTCTATTGGAAGGTATGATTGCTTGATTATTATAGGAATCATCTTACAAATATATAGGGTATAAAAGATAATTCTAGACTAATTACAATAGGCTTGGCCTATACACACTCTCGGGCCTAATACACAAATATCGACTAATACTCTCTTACTCTCTTGAAAACATTTTTCAATGTGTAAGTCAAAAAATTTATTCTGTATAAAAACTGTTATTCTTTCTTTTATCTCTTAAATATAAATAAAAAGAAAGTATCCAAATCACATTTAATCTCATGTGTGATTCAATACAGATAGTACGCAATGCAAACTTTACATAACTAATATTTGAAGTGTAATATATATTTCACCTTTTCAACAAAAAAAACTTTACATGCGTCATTTCTAATTGGTGTGTTATTTTAAATTTACTTCAAAACTGAAAAATAGGTTAATTCTTCCACCTTATTTTATCATCATGTGTGCTTAAAATTTATGTTATAGGGTATTTATCTCTGCTATCCTCTCGATGTAACAAGCACACCATCGGATGAAAACGAACAAATAACTTATCTTAACATGAATAAATAATGATTTACAAATCATTCAAAATATGCTATTTGTCTTTTGATTTTGTTATTCCGCGTATATTAATGGTTAGAAGAAAGAAGAACATAATGGTTTTAATAAAATAAACAATTTTGATTCTTGAATTAAAAAATATTGATTACAAATACATAAATGCAGTGGAGTTATCTGGCAAAAATAAAAAGAGAGACACATGTAATAGTGACGATATAGATTAAGGAGAGAGATGAGGTTGTGAGTTCTTTATGATTTTTTAATATAAAAACATACTATTTGAACATAAAACTAAAACAAGCATATTGTTGTTCATGATTTTAAAAAGAAGCACAAACATGAAATTGATTCGTGATTATTAGATAATTTCTAATCTTGCATTTCACTGTCTTTTAGGCAACAAAGTCGGAAATCAACCACGGGTGAATATCGAAGTAAATACCTAATTACATAAACTTGGCTATCATAAAAACTTCCATCTTCAATTAGTATATCTGGGGAACGTACAACTATTCATATCCTTGAATCTTACAGGGGTACATAATGATTAGCCCTTTCACCGACAAGTTTGCCGATTTTAATTCAAGACTTGAGCTCGCTCATCGACTTGCACTTATATCAGATGATATCTATAAGGTTAAGAAATTTATTTGTACCTGATTCTGACATAAGTATTCCATAGTTCGACTTAAATGCATATTTATATTTGTTATGTTATCTCTTTCAGTCAGCAATAGAAAGTTGTCATGGTAACTATGTATATGCTGATGACAGCAATGCCTTGTGTTCGAATAGCCTTCAACGAATGGAACAGGTAGTTATATATATATTTTTAAAGATTTTATATGATGTAACTTTAATCTAAATTTTCAAGTGAAGTGCATAGGCGATATCAACTTATCCAATACTTTGGAGCCATTTTGTGCAATAGTAAATCCAGACCCATCTTGTCCGGTAATTCTTCTCCACCAAATTTTGATGTACAAGTTGATGTATAACGGAACAAATCACATGTTCATAAGTAGCATACATACTAAACGTTGACGACTTTACCCTTTTATTCACTTTTGTTTAGGAAGCAACTCAAATTTTTTCAGAAGTTTGGGCAAACAACAAAGATGTTCAAAAAGCTCTTAACGTTCGCGAGGTAAAATCTTTGATATTCAATTTAACCCAAGAAATCATCAAAGACAAATATTCAAGTATGGTTAATTGCAAATATGGATCCCCTAGCACAAATTGTTGTAATTATTGATCCCTTAGCTATTATTTTCCATTAAAAAAAAGAAAAAGAAAAAAAGCTTGCCACATCTACAGCCAAGTATACTCACAAAACACAAAACCAAACCTACCTCCCTTTTTATGTCACGCTGCTATGGTGAAAAGTAAAAACGTGATTCACATAGCAATTAAGAATCATTAAAGTGCATATAGGCTATGGTAAAAAGCAAAAACATGATTCACGTACCAATTAGAATCATTAAAGTGCATAATATGGTTGTGTTTGGCAAAGGGCTTTTAGGGACTTATGGGGCTTAAACTTTTAAAATAAGTCGGCTTATAAAATAAGTCTTGTTTATTGCACATGCTTATGGAGGCTTATATACGTCATAAGTCTCCATAAGCCTAAGCCCATTTAAAGGGGCTTATGGGGGCTTATAGCTAGTATTCATGTGCAGGGAACAGTAGAACGTTGGGCATACACGAACATGAGTGTACGTTACTTTTTTGATAAAGAGGACACCACATGTTACTCGTTCGACATTTTTAGCAGTATTGAATGGCAAAAACAACTTACTACTGAAACTTGTGAAGTTTTTATCATTAGGTAATACTATACTCTTCTCTTCAACATTGAATCTTATTTCCCCTCTCCTAGTTAAATAACCTAACTTCTTTTGTTAATTAATAGATAATGGACCCAGTTGATCGTCTTTAAAATGAAACAAAGGTTAATATGACTAAGATTTAAGTCTAGCGATTTCCAAAATAAAGCTATGACTTCAGCGTACCATGTTATGACATGATTTAACAACAAACATTATTATGCCGCTTGGATTAGCCATATATCAGCGGTGATCATGACGTAAACCACTTTCATGATGCAATCTGTAACATTTAAAACTCTGAGTTAAAATTGAAATTTGGTTCTTGGTATTGGCTAACACATCTTTGTATTCGAATAATTATCAGCGGTGATCATGACATGGTTTTTCCATACGTTGGAATTCAAAAATGGATAAAGTCTCTTGACGTTCCGATTGCAAGCCCTTGGAAACCATGGTTCCTTCGCTCCCAAGTTGGAGGGTAACCTTTGATTTCTAGTTTATCCAACTCCAGTTTATATCAATAATACATAGTATGACTTAATTATGTTGCTAATTAAACACGGTTATTTAAAGCTGTTGTTCTGTTTAAAATTTCAGTTATCAAACGACATATGAACGTAATGGATACTCGTTGAAACATGCAACTATTAAGGTATGAATATGGCATTGGTAAGAAATAAGCACAAAAAATGTATCAGAAAGCAATAGATTGTTACTTGTTACGTATTAACTTTCAAATAAGATATGAAGTCACGAATGTGGAAAGTGGGTCCAATATGTATTCTCCTAAATCTTTCTCAAATCTAGTTTCTTTTCGTAGGGTGCGGGTCATGTGGTGTTTCAAACAAAGCCAGAAGAAGCCTTGTCCATGGTGAGCGAGTGGCTTGGGTCTCATACGTATTCGAGTGCTTAATGCATACATGCAACATATCTTAGGAACATTCTATAATCGGAAGGCAATCTAATTAGTCTTATGCGTTAGTCATTTCAACCATGTTCCTTAATAATTCAAGATTGTAGCTAATTGGAAGGCAATATTTGGCTCGCCATGCATTAATAGTCGTAGTTTATATCATGGTCTCTTCATAACTTTTGGCTTAAAAGAGTGTTAACACCTGTTATATTGTTGATGTATATTGTGTCAAATTATGCACCAGTGTATCCACCGAATTCATTTAACGGTTCAAGTGTATTATGATTTATGGCTATATATTTTGTGACTTAAAGACTTAGTTTAGAAGCACAATCCAAGAAGAAAGCCCAGATTAGCACAATGAGTCCAAGGCTTGTGTCATATACTCAAATGAATGTTGAGATTCGTAAGATCAACGCGTACGAAAGGACAGTAAGTTCATTTGTTTTTGACACATAACATACACAATTTCTCACTTCTAATATATTTGCCATTCAATTTACGAGATATTGACAAATGATAAACTAAATTTATAATATGGTACTGTAACCTAGTGACAAATATTGACAATAATGTTGGGTAAGGGACAGTGTTTCGGGTCAAGTTTACACACTATTATATGTTGGAATTTTTAGCCATGTTATTCACATCTGGTATTTTGGGATCCTTGTTTGTGAAAAGCATGTCCTTCACACCGTGATTTTACGATGGATGAGGTAAACGTTGAGGTTTATGATTTTCTGATTATGATTATTCATAATGGTGAGTCTTTGCTTGATATACATGGTTTAACCACGCTATCCTTTTTACTATTTCTGTAACTTATCCTACACTAGCCTGCCTCTAAAATGTGTAACTAATAAAATGTGTATGTGACACTGATGGGGACAAAATTGAAATGTGAAGCCAACCTTCTCTACGGCGTAAAGAGATTTGCAAGCTTACACCATTTGGTCGAGGCTTAATGTCTATACGCTGTAACGACAAACACCTCTCTACGCCGTAGAGAGGTCGATTCCAAAATCATCTATATCTAATTTGCTTTTTACTCTAATTAGGTTACTTTCTCTACAAGTTTTATCATTGTATGGACATCTTGGATCATGAATATAATTTAATTGAATTTTAGAGTTTATCTCTTTTTTAGGCTTTATTCGCGCCTCGTTTATCTACCATTAGTTTAGAGTTTATCAAAATTCGCTTCCGCGTCATGTGTCAGTTGGCATGGGAGCTTGTTTGGCTATGTTTGGCGAGGGGTTATAAGGGGCTTGGTCTTTTAAAATAAGCAGGCTAATAAAATAAGTCTCGTTTGTCATACAAGCTTAGGGAGGTTGTTACTTGTAATATGATATTTTTAGTTAGGCCGTTGTTATTTTGTGTAAAATAAAACTGTATATAATACGGTCATTGCTTGTAAAATGATATTTTTAGTATGTATTAAACGAGCCTGCTCTTCACGGCAGGATGTTTGTATTCAGAGTTATTATTTCTGCTATTTTTTAGGCGGTCTAGATTCTAATACTGTAAAATCATTATTTGATAAAACCACCTACATCAATTTTACAAAGGGCGTGCATAAAGAATTTGTAACAAAAATCAGTTTTACAAACATTGTCATAAAAAGATGACGCGAAATCTATTTTTTTTGTAAGAATTTAGTTTCAGATCGCAGAAAACTAGAATTAATGGTAAAACGCACTTACACAAAAAAAGACGGGAAAAGGAAGAGAAGATGGCGAAAGATAATTTGCACCAAATTTACTATCATGACCTGCTCCTCGGTTTCCTATATTTCTTTAGTTAAGCACATTTTATAAACGATTTTAGTTTTTTTAGTGATCGGAACCCAAAATGCTATAACTAACGGACTCCTTTATTTTGTTTCAAACAATAAAAAGGAAGCGCAATCATGTACAGTAACAAATTAGGCTCATATATGCAAATACATAAGGATTATGAAACACTCAACATGGCTGCAACCATAATCCATGTGTGGATGCCTCGCCAGGATGCGGGTTAATGCTCCAAAAGAATACAAGTGCAGAAATATAATTGTCATTATCGCCTTAATAGATCAAAACCCTGAATCCACACCCGTCTTTGCTACAGTTATTCCACTTCTAATAAACAAATGTTCTCTTCCTCTTTGCTATAATAACCCTAATTTCGATTCTTCAGTCTTCTCTAATTCTTCTGTATTCCTCACAAAGTCATGATTACCATTGATATATCCGGTGAAGCCACCGACTTAATAATTTCTTTTCTAAGCCTATGTTCAAGGTTCATGTAGGATCAAATGTCGCCATCAATTAGAAGTCAAAAGCTTCTAGTTAATAGGGACAACTGATCCTATAGGAACCTTGAATAGGAGGTTGGAGAAGGATCAAATGTTTGAACATAGAAGTAAAAAAGGGATCCTTACTGCATCCGAAAGGTTTTGTCCGCTTGAAGGGTATGAGGCTCCGTGTAGGATGTTAAATCCATTCGAACTCGGAAGGTGCTGCTACTGATTCTCCGGTTCTTGATGCAAGCGTATGCCTACTTGTGCCCCTGGATTCTGCGCTTGTATACTGGTAGCCTGCGGTGAACGAGTTCTCCTTGTACGCTCCGTTTCCCTTAAATGAGCTACCAACAAAGTTGGTATATTATCCATACTCGGATTCTCTGTGTTTGATTGAGGCTATGACTAGAATCCTGGCGGAGCGTCGGCTAGAATCTCCTCATCTACATCTTTACTTGAGTAATCCTACCGGGTAGTTACACCTCTCAACCTCAACTCTTTCACACGTAAGAGGCTCCAACCCAGAATAATTCGCCATAACGAAAGCTTCATCAACCTTGTATGTATCCGGATGCAATGGTGTGATAGGCTGCATTTGGATGGAAGAGGCTATATTCAACGTTGGGTTTACGGGTGTATGATTGGTTCTGGTTGGTTCCCTTGAATTCCCCCACCTCGACTCTCCAGAAGCACAACGGATGACGTTATCACTGTTGGTGACGAATATCTGGCATCCAACTCCATTGTCATGTGTACAATAGAAGTATCAAAAGTAGGATAAGAAATGACCCTACTAAACTATCAGTATTTCACGGGTCCCACCGGGTGTGCCACTGGTCCTACAATAAACTGCACCTTCTTGATTTGAGCCTGTGGAGATATAAGCTTGATACTTCAAAGAACATCAGAGTGACTTGAAATAAATCAAATCACACTTGGGTTAGACGAAGCATAGGGTAGGTGATGCGCGTGGATTGCAACACGCACTACGTTTTACCTCTCGAGGGATCTCGAGAAGCTTGCAATCCCCACCAGGCAGTGTACCTGACCGATGTAGTATAGTGTAGTGGTAAGTACCGGGAGATTGATCGTTCTCTCGCAGGGAATAGTGTTCGTTAGGCTAAAGGCTACTCTAATCTAGGTCTAAGGGTGGAGGAAGATTCTTTTTGTATTTTTTTATTTTATGAAAGCAGTAAAATCTCTGGTTTTGGAGGATAGGGCGGAATTAGTTGCTAGTCAACTAACCCAAGTTATCTACTTCTAAGCTACTTATATTTTTGTATTTTTTTGTTTTAGAGAAAATCAGTGGTGGAGAATAGTGTTTACTTAGATTTCATTACTCCCTAACTATCTTTTACCATGTAATTAGTATGTTGAGTTTGCGTGGATGACGGGTGTATTCCTAACAAGTCGTAGGGAGTGCGTTCAATTCCCTAACTCTATAAGTTCCTACCTCACTCTATGACGATACGTCAAGCATCCTATCATGAGCTCACCGATAGCAACCTATGCATGAAATACTACCTTAAAATCGATAACGCACATACGATTCACGTTTCTAAAGACGTTCAAGCTTGTTACCGTATAGGAGATTAGCCAGTTTTCTCTAGTCTAACGTAGATGAAACATTCACCCAAATACAATCACAACATACACATCACATGATAATCAATAGTTAGGTTTCATTAGATCTAAGCAAACACAAAGTAAATTAGCCTAGCATGTTGAAAGAAAGACAAGCACAAGCATATATCACACAACACATAGACATATTGTATGAATAAAGACTTATCTTGGATTAAACATGCAAGTTAGAGGGGTTAGGATACCCTCTAAGGTCTGTAATACACGTACTAGGGTTTAACCCTAGAGTTCTCCACTCCAAAATTCGACTAAAGTTCCACTAGGTTCTCCCCAAATAAAGAAAAATCGTTCTATATATATAGAAAACGCGGGCTGACGGCGTCAGCCCAATAGGTGACGTCGTCAGCTCGGCGATTAGGGTTTCCTGACGGCCTTCCTTGACGTGGTCATAATTGCTGGTTCCAGATCTGACGGCCTTGGTTGACGGCGTCACCAAATTGCACTACGAACTCTCTGGCCCGTCACGAGTCTTTTTTCCAATCCTGGACTTCACTTGTTCCTGACGGCGTCACCTTGTAGAGTGTGACGGCGTCACCTTCTGTGATCTTTAAGGTCTTTTGAGTTTTTGTTGTTTTCCGCACTTTTTCACTCCGAAAACGCCCGAAAATGCTTCTTTTGTGATTTTCCCTTCAAAAGTACCTAAAATGAGAAAAGAAACGACTTTGGGTGAAATCCAAACCAAAAACATACGAATTAGGACTCAAACCGACCCCTAAAAACGTAACATTTTTCGTCTCATCAGGTGGCCATCCGGGATAGCAGACAGCAGTATGTTGAAAGCTTTGTCTTGATTCCTCTTTACAGTTGCAGAGAGTTGTTGCTGAGGTGGTTTAGGCTGTCCAGGAACAACTTCAGGTTCTTCTATAACTTGATTGCCATTGACAATGATATCCCAAAGTGCAGAATCAGTGATAGCAAGGTACTGTCTCATCTTCATGCTCCAGAGATCATACTCACCCTTCTTGACTATGGGAATT
>LBNU01004045.1:94187-121386 GCA_014162995.1 Artemisia annua | reverse complement strand
ATATATATATATATATATATATATATATATATATATATATATATATATATATATATATATATATATATATATATATATATATATATATATATATATATATATATATATATATATATATGTATATATACATATACATATATGTATATATACATATATGTATATGTATATATACATATATAGATATACATATGTATATATAGATATACATATGTATATATATATATATACATATGTATATATATATATACATATGTATATATATATATATCAAAGAATAACAATCTAGTATATATATATATATATATATATATATATATATATATATATATATATATATATATATATATATATATATATATATATATATATCAAAGAATTTATACTAGATTGTTTGCGGAATAACAATCTAGATTGAATGAAAAAATGTGTGGTGATCTCCTCAGTAAACTTAAACACAAACCTTAGTTAGTGTTTAAGTAAGAATTATGCTAAACCAACAGATTTCAATATCTGAGACTTAGTTCTATTTGGAGAAGTAATTTGAGCTCTTAAAAGTGTTAGAAACTTTTAACACAAGAGATGCAAATTACTCATTTACAACATCCTATATATAGGCGAATACTAATGTGGATACCCGTGGGGTAAAAGACACGTGTCAACCATTTAATTGTTAGTATAATGCTTATACTCCTAGTATGCTACCAGATATACTTTAATGAACATTGTTGACAACTGATTGTACATTTTTACCAACTATAGTACATCTTGACTTTTGATAAATACTTTGCTCTTAACTTTTCAAGATTATTTCCCGCCCATGTATTAGTTACTTAAACATCCTACCAAAATGTCTAAGTCATCAGAATGTCTTTAGTTTGTTGAGGAGATCTTCAGGGAGTCAAAGAGTTATTGTCATCACTCACTGACTCAATCGTCAGAGAGTTATTGTCATCACTCACTGACTCAATCATCTTGATCTTGGTTCATGTCTTCACTCTCTAAGATCCGTCTCAGGTTATGATGAGTCTTTCTTTCAGACTCTGAAGAACTTCTGAATACGACTCTCTATATGTTTTCTTACATTCAGGGATTTATTTTATACTTAGGTCAGTTTTCATTCAAATCTATACAATGTGGATATTGAATTGGCCCAACAATCTCCCCTATTCAGATAAAAAAAATATCCTAAGTGTTTTTTAGTGTAAGTGAGCAAAACAAATTCTTCTTACAACAAAGTAAAAATAAATACTGGACTGATACAGATACTTAAAAGATAGATATTATTCAAAGTTACATATTACAAAAAGACATTACAATATCCATCTATTTATTCATCCATGGCTTCCATTCCTATCAGTTCTAGTTTAGCCTTCTTTGACAAGAGCTCACGCCTATCCTCTCTTTTATGAATCAGTTTGTCAAGTATCTAAACAAACATATCTCCCTCAAGGGAACTGTTTGCAATAGCTTTAATCTTGTAGAAAAATAAAGTCTGAGTGTCCACAATCTCAAGGTCCGAGACTCTCTGAAATGCATACTCATCGAAGGCATCTATGAAGAAGATTCCGTGTTCAGGTTTTTCAATCACTACACCATCTCTGAACTTGACTCCCTAAGGAAGAGTCCTGTTGTAGTGAAGACTAGAAATGAATTGTTCAGGCTCAGTTCCAATGGGTCTTTTTCTTTTCTTTTATACAGAAGATGGTTTTATGGGATTCTGAAGTGTCAATGGCTTTCTTGAGTCAATCCCAAGAACTTTTCATGAATATTCCTTACTTCTTCATATCTTTTCCTAAGAGTTTTGAGAAACTCATCTACATTCGCACCACTCTTCTTCTGAATTGGAAGCATCATATCCCATTCTTTAACCCTAACATGTTTCATTTGAACTCCTGATAGTTTCATAGTTTGTATCATTACTTTTCTTGATGATAGTTACACTGAGGGGCTTAGTTCTAGGATGGATCTTGATGTCAGTTATGATTCTTTCTTTTGTTGTGAAGGTCATCTTTCTAATGTACTCTTCCTGAATCTTTTTCTTCTTCCTAGCCTTTGATTTTTTATCTTTCTTGTGGAGCACTTAGTTGTTTGTGTTGAATTTCCTTGAATTATTGGTTAGTCTTAATTGGCTGTTCAGAGCCCTGAGCTCCTTCAGTGGCAAACTTCATAACTTCACGTCTTGATGACAATTTAAGTTTTTCTTCTCATGGACTTCACAAATATGATTGATTTCTTCAGCTGTAGCATTGATCTATTCCCTGAAAGGATTTGTGTGCAAACAACACAAAAACTTTCACACTTTCCTTCACAAAAATGCTGAACGGTCACACAAGTACACACTAAACAGAATAATGCAAGTGGAAATAATAAATGATTTACAAAATGAAAAAAGAAGGTGAAAATATATAGGTGCCACGTGTCCTACCAAGTAAAATATCGAGCAATACTATCGACTACTTTTCCGAAAATCACAGAATGTACCGAGTAATTTCTAAGCTACCGAGAAAAAGTACAAGTCATACATTTTTCACTAAAATCAATCCAAACTACAATCCTAGTGTTCCTTAACCGTTTCTCCATTAAGTTATAACTCCTAAGCTATCATAAAAACACAAACTTTACCACTTTAATCCGTAAAAACAAACTTTTTAGCTAAAAATATGCAAGTGTACCTTTTCGTCAAAAATTACCAAATATTACCATTTTACTATTTTTAATCCGTTTTTGTTTTGATAGAACTTATCTATTAGACCTAAGGTGCTATAAAAATGACAACTTTGAACTTTTTAACCACAAAAATTTCACGTTTTGATGAAGAAAGTTCTTGATGTGGTTTGAAATTTACAGTTTCGAAAAAATGAACACCTTTTTCACGTTTTAGACACCAAAATCGATCAATCATCTTGTACAAGCTCTGATATCAATTGTAGGAACCCTTAGTATCTAGAGTCAAGCATGCATATGACGAGATCAATATGATTTCTAAAGAAAGAAAGTTAGAGAGATGTAGAGACATGTGGTGAAACTTTATTATATCGAAAGCTTACCAAATGAGTTCACCTACCCTCTCCTTACATGGAAAGGATTTATATATTCCACAAAGTGGATGGTTTGGGACACAAATAGGCCGTGTACACAAACTAGTTTACATACTAACTATTACAACTTAAGTGAGTCCAATACAAAAGTAAGATCGCCACTTTCAACCCTAAGATTCACAAGCAACGACAACATCTTCAACACCACATACTCGTATTCATATGTATTTTCCTACACACAATCTACTGAAGGAATGAATAATAGCGCTTACGAGTAACTACGATTATGAAGATTGCATTATTTATATTTAGGATGAGATTTTTTTTTCTTTTTTTTTAAGTGGCGACATTCACAAGAATTACATTGACTAAATATTATGACATGAGTATGTTGGTCAAGACTAATGAATGAAGACTTGAAGATGATTAGTTGTCAAAGGCAAGAAGAATGGATTCAAGGCTAAAACAAAGATTAGAAGAAAAGAAGATCTCAAGACAAAGATCACATTGTATGAATGGAACAATGGAGAAGCAAGACTATTACACAACAAGACTAAAGAAATGAAGACCGAAGATCAAGGCCACAAGGAATCATCATATGTTGAATGATCACCCCTTATGGGGAGATTGTTATAAATTGAAGTGGCGATCATTACCGAATATACAAGTCTTGTAATAGTTGTAATATGTTTGTAATAGTCTTATGGATTTTAGTATGTGTTAGGATAACTATTTTTGTAACAAAAGGAATAAGTCCAAATCCAAGCCTAAGACAAGGTCCAAGACCTGATCCATTCGGTCAAGAGCTGAGATATAAACCCTTATCCACACAAGGAGAAGGTGTGTGTCTTTATTTTAGAGTGTGTATTGTGTGTGTTTCGCACTTAGGTTCTCTCTAATAAGATCACCAAATTCCTCTCTAACTCTCTCTCTAAAAACCTCCTTGTTTGATCAATATGTGTGTTCTTGATATCGTCTGGGATCCTACAGCATGTCAAAGCGAAATGCCCGTGACACTACCTTTGCAACAATGAGGTATATATCAATACCTGGCAATAGTACAATAACGGCATGAATGGCAAACTGTCATGCCGGTTGTTGACCTAGGCAAGACTTGTTGGACCTTTGTTAATATTTTCCTGGAGATTGATCCTCCAGGCGATGTATATTCGGCTTATACCCTTGTGGCCAGCTATAGCTATAATTGTACGGGCTTTAGCTATTGAGCTAAAAATCTCATACGCTATCAAACATGATTCATGCATTGAAAATATGGTTAATGAATTAACTATGTAGTGAGAATTAAAGATAGCATGAAGATGGACAATGCATTATAAATGCTTTAATACGTATGATCTTAACCAAAAATGCACCAAAAGTACATTAATAATTGATTTGTTAATGCTATTCTAACAACAAAAAAAAGGGCAACTAGAGAATAAAGTGAATTTAAAAGTAAGGTAATTAAGTATAGAGAAAATTTAAACATCGGTTCATTTTTCACTGCATGTTTCACACTCTAGTAAAGGATAGTTTTTCAAATTTAGCTTTGCGTTAGACCTGCGACTCCATATAAAACTTGACACGTGTTCAAAAGTAAGTTGGGATTTTTGCTAGAAGAAAGTGACATTTTGTGCGATCAAGGTTATGCTTTTGCTAGACTAGTTTGTCTTATTCGAAAAGTCAACCGTTGGTCCTACTTTTTATTCAAAAAATATATAAATGAATAGAAAAGTGAGACCCACGGTTGACTTTGAATAAAAATGTGAGACTCACAGTTAACTTTTTGAATAAGAAAAACTGGTATAACAAAACACAAACTTGGTCGCACAAAATATCACTTCAATCTAGAAAAAACCTCTACCAACTTTTGGACACGTGTCAAATTTTCAATAAAGCCGCGTAGTCTAGCAGGCGCACATTACTAAAGTCGGAAAACTTTTTTGTGTTTGGCTAGAATGTTAACCAAAAAATAAAAAATGGACTAATTTTGGAAATTTCTCTTAAGTAAATTACCAAATATGTAGCGCAAAAAACTCAAATAATATGCTAAAGAATAACCTAAAAGTAGCACAAAACTTTGTCATCTAATATCTTCAACTAAAAGCCACAATTAAAATGCATTAGTCAAAGAAATTCCAAACCTAGAGCGTAGGTAGTACTAATGTTGTTTAATCAATTAATTGTGCTTCTAACCCTATCACGTTTGACAATATTAGCATTATGATGCTCCATAATTATATCGAAAATAAAGTTTCTGAAATTAAATGAATGCAAACTAGTTGTTGATATTGGGAAATGATGATAAAACTGATTAAAAAAGTATAAAGGTGGGCATTATATAAAGAAAAAAAGTATTAATAATTTACAAACTGGAACAATCTTGATTTTAAAGTTCTCAACAATGAAAATGTGTAGTATCGAACAGTGAGAAATAAACCAAGTACTGTATTTTGTGACTAAGCTTTATTGGCAAAAAAAGGCATCATACTTGCCACTTTTTGTCATTGTATGTAGCGTCATTTTTTTTTTAAATTTTAGCACCAACCTTTTTAAATCGTGTCATTGTGTGTACTTACCTTTTTAAATCGTGCCATTGTGTGTACTTTGTGACCATTTTACCCTTACTTTTTTTTAAATTTTGAAGGGTAAAATGGTCATTTTACATGGCTAAAAAGTCTTAAAGTACACACAATGACACGATTTAGAAAGGTTAGTGATAAAATTAAAAAAAAAATGACGCTACATACGATGACAAAAAGTGGCAAGTATGATGCCTTTTTTTGCNAAAAAAAAAAAAAAAAAAAAAAAAAAAAAAAAAAAAAGTTTTTAAGATCGAGATCCTATCTAGGATCGTTTTCGTCTTTGCAAGATCGTGATCGTAAGATCGGATAGGGATCCTAAGATTCTACTATAATGTCATTTTTAAATGATCTTTGTAATATTATTCAAATATACAAATTATTATATATCATAAACACGAATTATATGAAAGTTTCATGAAAATGTTGTCCTAAATTATTAATATGAAATGTTTAAGAAGAATCACATGTTGTTTTTTAAATTATATCGTAAGATCCTATAGTTAAGATCGGGATCTTATCAGTTCTTAAGCTTGTTAAGATCCTACGTAGGATCCGGATCGTTTTTGCTTCGTAGAATCGTAAAATCGTAATATCATAAGATCAGGATCGAGATCTTAACAACTATGATAAAAAAGAAAGGAGTATTTACTTTTCTACAAAACATAAAAAACGCTTTTATATGATATTGTTTTCTGTTTTCAATAAAGCAACAAAGGAAATAAGGAAATAAAAAAAATGTTTTGTCGTTTCCCTTATTAAAGTAAGAAATACAAATTTTCTGGTTTGTAGAAAATTTGATGGGAAATATTTGATTTAAACACACTCTTTATTTTTCTTGTTTTGTATAAAACGTTTTGTGAAAAATAAAAGGGTTTCCTTTTAACTAAACGCACCCTTAGTTTTTTCTTTTTCTTTTTTATTGGAAATACAAAACTTTGACAACAAGCCTCAATAAAATAAAGTTGGGGCAAAAGATACACCCAAAATAAGGACTCCATGAAGGAGACCTTAGAGAGGAAACTAAAACTACAATTTCAGAAAAGAAAAAAAAAATATACATAGAGAGAAAACCAAGTCTTTAGTAGATATACATGAAAGTTGACAAAGAAAATGCCACCTACACCTACAGCTTCGTTGCAATTTACCATCATGAGTGAGGTCCTCAATATCTTCTTCACACGTTGGTCATAAGAAGGAGGGAGCATCCACTCCTCTATCGGTAAGATTAGAAAATATGGGGTAATTGATCACGAGTAATCCCCCCCCCCCCACCACCCCCACGCACACATTGACAATTTCTTATTTTTTTGCCTTACTTTTATGACATATTTTACTTAATTGCTATAAATTTGGATTTTCGTGTAATCTTAAGCAAAAGGAGAATTCTTGTGGTAAAGACCGAAAAACGAGCCAAAACAGCCAAAGTATGACGAAGCCCATTTCCAGCAATTTACGTACGTCGTATGCCACTCCTTAGGTATGTGGTCGTCTCGTCAAGAATTATCCAAGTTTGAAGATCAATACGCCATATGCCACTCCTATTGCATACGACGTATGAGCTCTCATTATTATTTAATTTCTCAAGTGTTGAAGACTATACGCTGTATGAACCATCCAACCATACGCCGTATGGACCTAATATCTTGAAGATTCGTAGGCGTTATTTTAGAAGCATACGACGTATGTCCATCTATAGGCATACGTCGTATCACCAGACAGGCCCAAGCCTTTTTAGCCTTTAAATATGCATCTATTCCATATTTTTCAAAGAGTTCTGGAGAGTTCTTAAGAGTTGAAACCCTAGTTCGTTTTGGGAGGCTAAAGAACGAAGGAAAACACCAAGAATGAAGGTTTTAGACATCAGAATTCATTGATTATCAGTTTTTCAATATGATTTCAATTATCTTGTTTACTCTGAATAATCTTTGCTTATCATTTGTTATGGAAGGCTAAGCCTTTTGTGTTTGTCTTGTTATGAACCTATTTAATTCAATGACATATGTTTTTTAGTTTATTCTATGTATGTTTTGGAAGATTTATGTACTGTTATAGACTTATGTCTTTGCGTAGACCATGGCTACCTATTGATTATAGGTGTTTATTACGCGATAACCAAGTGAAAGACACCTATGCGAATCATTATATTACCTTGGCAAGTAATGTTAATGGTGTGCGTGATTTTCCTATAACCAAGGCGACCACTTGGTTAAAAGTGGTAAACAATAGGGTTTAAGATTTAGTAGCGACAGAGGCGATTTCCGATAACCAAGGCTTCCTAACATTTTTCAAGAAAACTAAGTGGTTTGACACATACACAAAGACTTTGCATTTAATTCTTTATTTGAGTGTTCAGGATTTTTGTATTCTCAATGCTTCATCCTTGGGAAATTGTTATTTTGGCTTTTCATCTTTTGTGGGATTATGTTCCTTTCATATGAAATGCCAACAATTACATGTGTGGCTTTCCTGTTATGTATCAGGACTTTGCATTTAATTCTTAGTCTGATTTTTGTTCATTTGTTTTCTTTTTTTCCTAAGAATGATATAGATTATTAACAGTATGATATTGATCGTGAGGCTTTGTCGAACTTCTTTTTCTGTTGTGCTTTCTTCAGGCCAGGCTATCGCCTGATGTTTTTGTTTGATTGTAAGGATATTTCCTTTGATGCATGCTGTGTTCACGGCTTTTGCTTAGTCATTTGCTTTGACTTTTTTTGTCTTGATGGCCGCTTTCTTTTATAGCATGTGTACTTGTAAGGAATTGAATTCCTTTTTTAATGAACTAGTATATTTCATTTTTGTTTATTTGTTTTCCTCTTTTCGTGAGATTTTTGGCCCATAGAATCATCGTCCAGGTTGAGCTCATTAATAAAAAAATTGGGTCAGTATATCTATTGATCATATATGTATGTATAGCCTTTGTTTGATGCAACGAGTTGTTTTCCCAAGGAAACAAGGTGGTTGTTTCGGGGTCCGCTATCCAGCAAAATGTGGAATGTGGTCTAGAAGACACATCTATATAATGGCCTTTGTCTGGACATGATGCCGAATACAGAGCTGCTTGTGGAGTTGCCTAAAAAGTATATGTGGAATGGGGATTGGAAAGATACATCTATGTACCGATGCTTTCCTTCTTCGTACTATGCAAACCTGTTTTTAGGTACTATGTCTTTGGATTTCGTGTCAAGGTTATTTCTTCTCCTACACTCAAGCCTGGCATGTTCTTTTTTCAACACATTTAAGTCTAATGTTTGAGTTCCATTTATTGATTGTTTACTTTAATTGTTCTACCAATACAAGACCATTGAACACTAGTCTATTGCTATTTAGTTTTACGTACATTTTATACGGGTTTTTTTCTATATTGTTGGTCTGATATATTTATGCAACACCATGAATTGTATAAACAAAAGCTTGAGCAAATGAAAATAACTTATGTTTATTATAGATATGTACATAGTTACACAATCTTAACCATGATCAACTAATAATACCCATTTGTACATTACGGTTGTAACAGTCTCACTTTTAGAGGTTGAAGGTGAAGTCTTTTACGAGAGATAGTTGAGGAATGCTATCTCTAGTAATAACAAATGCTTCTCTTCAAGTTATGAAGAGGAAGATCACACTTAGAAGAGGTAATGTGTTCTAGAGGTGGAATCTGTTACCTATCATTACTATTAACCTCCCTTTTATAGACAAAGGGAGCTACACTGTTAGTAGTTACAAGAATAGTAACTAAACTAGAAGCAAATTGGTAGTAAGATACATGTGTACTTTGTATGGTTAGGGTTGCTTTACTGTGCTGACAGCTCTGGTACATGCAAGTTGTTTTCCCTGCTCTCGATGAGTTCTTATCTTACCAAGGGTTTTCCCGCTTCTTCTTTAGCTCAATTACTCCCGCCTAAGCGTGGCTAAGTACTTCAGTCAGCTCCAAGGATACACTTTACAAGTACATTGAAGAAATACTCTGAGTGTATCTGATAAGTGCAATTGGTTCATCTGCATGGCTTAAGATGATAAGTCATTATCAGAGACCTATCAGGTTACAAAGTTTGCAATCAGATCTGGACTTTGTTTGTACAAAGCACAACTTTGTAGCTGAGAAGTTACACAACATATCTGAGATTTTTATCCTCAGATATGTGAACACTCAGTGAGTCCCTTTAAATCGATGTTCTTCCATTTAGTGGCCTTTCACTCTGACTCCTTTGAGGTTCACTCAAAGGTGTTTCGCCTATGAGTCTTTTGGATAGCTGATGATGTTCAGTTGTGCTGATCATTCAGTCAAAGATAAACTTTGCCCTTTGGTTTACTTGTTGACTCTATCAGAGAAAGAGTTGGATCTCTGACATGATCAGCTATCTTGAACTTAGGCTGATTTAATGTTTCAAGTACTTGTGAGGGATAATTTGGTCAAATTTGACTCAACAATCTCCCCCTATTTGAACATAAATATAGCGTAAGTTTTATCAGAAGTAATTGAGCATAACGGCTTCCTCTTACATTCTGATTTACAATCAAGACTGAAGATCTAAACATATGATTCTAAGTTGGTCTAAGTTTATCAAAGGTAAGTGAGCAAATTGGCTTCTTTTTACACTTTGATTTACACCAAGTTTATATGTATCTATTATAGTGGTCTACATCTATCAGAGTAAGTGAGCAAACAAGCTTCTTGATGTGTTGTGTGTCACGTTGTAGTATAGGGGTTAACGCCTATTCAAGTTTTAAATTTATATTTTGCCGACTTATCCTATAACACACACACCAACAGGCAATGTACCCGATCAATATGTAGATAGTAGTAAGTAGAGTGTCGATCACTAAGAGTGGAACGTAATATCTAGTTAACCTAATCAGTATTTTAATATTCTAAGTTAGTTTTACAACCTAATCTAACGCAAGGGGGGTTTAGTCTGAGAGACTAGCACAGATTGGTAGATTAAACAAAAAAGTAAAACTAATGAGAACGAATCAGAGAATAGCAAACACGTACGCGGATAGATAATAGATACAGATAGAAGGCCTGTCCTGTTGTTAAGTAGCTTGTCACTTGTTTTATTGCTAGTTTTATATGATGAGTATCGTAATCTTATCTGTCTCGTTGGATCATAAATATAGGCGAGTAAACTCTTAATTATCACTAATGCCTATCCCACTTATCTAGACACTAGTTAAGTAGATCTCTAGCTCGTTACAAACTAGATCGCTAGCTCGTTAGTCAATTAATCTAATACTCGGATGGTCACTACCTTATTCATACATTCTACATTCTTACATAGCCATCATTTTATTTGGATACTCGAAAGCTAACAACGAATAGAACAATAAGGTTGGGTATGGATTATATTTGGGATAAAAATTGGTGTAAAATAAAAAATACAAAACAAATAGATTAAGTCCTAATGTGTGGTTAATCACTTCCCAACCATCCCATGAATAAGACTCATATCATTGAATAATTCACGCTTTGGATCATGTAACTCACGCTTTAGGTAGACACGAATTATACTCAATAAAATCTTAAACAAAGAACAAACCTTAGTTGGCGTTCCCATAACGGCCAACTCCCTTTCAATCCATAAATATATTACAACAACAAATAGTGGAGATATCTTCCACTTAATACAAAACTTTATAATAGTTGGTTAAACAAACTTCCAACTTTTCTTCTTTCTTTTTCATTTCTAATTTTTTTGATTTTTTTTTAAACTAACATAGATGTGTAAAATTTTTGACAACTTTACTATCACAATTTTTCCGAATAATATTTCTTTACTTTTCAAAACTGCAGATATAAAAGTAATAGTGAAAGTAGTAAATACACGAAAATAAAAATATACAATATGTACTTTCACTCCAATTGCATTGTGCAATTTTCTGACCTTACCAAAGATAATGAATTACGCACACGAACACAGGTTACGCAAGGAAACACACTTTGCCTAAGCAACAAACACGGACTTTAATCTACATGGTAGGCTAAGGCGTAAAGGTATAACGAAACATAAAACATAGGTGTAAGAAACGAAAGGAATGGCTCTGAGGGTTTTTCTAGGTGTATCTTACTCTAAAAGTGAGAGTAAACAAAATGGTTTAAACCAGGGTTAACTAACCAATGTGGTTAGTTAATAACACATAACATTTAAACGCTATTTGGGTGTAATCCTAGAAACTTACCAATTTAGACAAGTCACTCCAATTATATTAATAATACTCATTATGGTGGACTCAAATAGTATATAAGCCAAGTTCTAAAGTTTACAAGTCACCGGCACACTGAAATGTTTGTGGAAAAAGTTCTCACAATTTTTGAAAATAAGGTTATGTGTGCGGTTATGCAATTTAGACTAAACAAAAACATGCTNTCACTCCAATTATATTAATAATACTCATTATGGTGGACTCAAATAGTATATAAGCCAAGTTCTAAAGTTTACAAGTCACCGGCACACTGAAATGTTTGTGGAAAAAGTTCTCACAATTTTTGAAAATAAGGTTATGTGTGCGGTTATGCAATTTAGACTAAACAAAAACATGCTAAATTTTTTTAAATTTTGACATATTAAGCTTAGATTAAGCATATTTTTGAAAAGTTTAGGACAAGTAACGTTCTAATTCTCCATCCTCCCACTTAAGTTAAACAACGTCTTCGTTGTTTGTATCTAAAATTAAAAACGAGAAATTAAAAAGAATTAGAACGGAAAAACTCCCTTAGATTTGCTCGGTATGATCCTCCATTATGCGTTTGCGAGTAATTCTATATATACCACCATTATTAAACTCCACACCTGGGTTTAAGAAGATCAAACTTGTGCATAATTCATTAGTAGTTAGAAAATAAAACCTAAAAAATAAAAATAAAAAATTCATCAGGTCAGTCGATACGTCGCATCCATGGAAAGGGATGTGCCGTATCGAGCCTGAAATTAATACGAATCAAAAAATAAGATGCGTCGCATCCTTAACTAAGGATGCGCCGCATTAAATAAACTGATAGAATGTTTTAAAGTATAAAAATAAAATGCATAAAGAAAAATAAAAGATATAACCTGAGCAGTTGATAAGCCGCATCTATGGAAGGAGATGCGCCACATCTATGGAAGGAGATGCGCCGCATCGACTACAGGTCTGACAGACTCGACACAAAAAACAGTAAAGATAAAATCCGAGTTGTCTCCCGGTGAGAACTTTTCTTTATTCTAGAGTCTTCAAGTTAGACTCATCTACAGCTCCTATTCCAGTATTTCTGGTTCGAATTCGACAACTTCATTATTCTCGTCGTCGATGTGATTATCAAAGTACTTCTTNAAGATAAAATCCGAGTTGTCTCCCGGTGAGAACTTTTCTTTATTCTAGAGTCTTCAAGTTAGACTCATCTACAGCTCCTATTCCAGTATTTCTGGTTCGAATTCGACAACTTCATTATTCTCGTCGTCGATGTGATTATCAAAGTACTTCTTCACTCGTTGTCCGTTTACTTTGAATATATAGCCATTCTTATCACTTATTTCTATAGTACCGTATGGATAGACCTTTTTAACCACAAACGGACCCGTCCATCTTGATCTTAGTTTACCTGGACACAACTTTAGTCAAGAATTGAATAGCAACACTTTTTCTCCAATAGAGAATTCTTTATCTCTACGTAGCCTTGAATCGTGCCATCTTTTAGTTCTCTCTTTGTAGATCTTTGTGTTCTTATAAGCTTCGTCAGGTAATTCAAATAGCTCGTTTAGTTGCATGAAACGTGTGAAAACGTAGAGGGGGGTGAATACCTTACCGTTTAAAAACTTTATTACTTGTTGTATCAAATGTCCATTTTTAGCTTGTTCTAATATGAAAGATGTTACTTGTAGTTTATGACCAACATAACTTAAAACATGTTATCACACAAGTACAATCAACAAGTCACAACACAAACAATCACATAATGCAAACATCAAAGTAAAGCAATAAGTAAAAGGAAAGTGCAAACCGTTCACAACACGAGTATTTATCGTGGTTCGGCTACAAGGACTCTTTTCCTTGCCCTACATCCACGCCCCGAGCACCCAACTCGAGAGTTACTTCACTAGATCAACAACCTCCCTTCTCTGCGGAGAAAACCTTACAATCGTCGCTTACACTTTATCCGGTACTAAGCTAGATTCCGAGTTCTTTTACAAGGTACAACCACTCCTATCGTCGCTTATACAATATTTCCGACACTAAGCTAGATGTCGAGTTCTTTACCAAGGGTACAACCACTCCCGCTATGTTTTGTGGCCCAACATAAAAACCTTGTGTTTTATGGCACAAACACATAAACCATCTAATCTATATTGAGATGATACAAAGATGATCCATGACATAAAAGTCTAATGGATATGCATGCCTAATCTACATGAACTTCTTGAATAAGAAGTCTTCAACCATTGAGGATGTCAAGTGCCCTTGAATCTTCATATGTTGGAATGCTTTAATGAATGATGACTTCAAGATCTTGTAACCTTCTTGGTTGATCATGAAGTATGATATGCTTACAACAATGATGAATGTTAGCAACATTATGATCATTATGTAAAGGGTGAATCATGTGTGTATCTACATGGTTAGCTACTGATTTAGATATATGTTTTATGATAGAGAGGATGTATGTTCAAAAACATCAACCAAATGAGAAAACCATGGGCTGCTATTTATAGCCAAAGGCTTCAGCAGACCCACGGATCCGGCGGAACCCTTTTGAGGGTTCCGCCCCTTATGCCCGAAGGTTCCGCCCCTTATGCCCGAAGGTTCCGCCAGAACCAGACATACTAATATTCACAATAACTTTCAATATCTACCAATGTCACATCAAGTTTACTTCTAGTCAAACACACAATAGATAAATCCAAAATGTGTAAGAGGTCTTATGGAAAGTCAAACACTCAACCTTTCCATAAATGCACATGATGTGATATATATATATATTTTTATTTTAAGATTAAGAAATATATATGAAAGTAAACTTGTAAAATGTATATATTACCTAAGTAATGTTGTTATAGTAAGTTAATGAGTTACTAAAAATGTTTGATTCCTAATGTCATCACATTTTTATCATTTGTAAAACTTACTAATATTACTTTAACACCTAAAGTGGCACTTATTCTATTTGACACCTAAAGTGCACTTTGACACATAAAATACTTAAAGACCCTAAAAGTATTTTAGTCATTCTAAATGGTTGGTCAAGGGTTTTGATCATAATGCTACATAACGAACATGTACGAACCTGTGTTGTAGCATACGATGACTCGAGACATTGAGAGGTGTTGAATGTTTGTTGAGACAAAGTATGATTACAAGTAACTTGTACATTTTACGTTATGTATCAAGTTATACGTTTGTCATCAATCAAAACAAACGAGACTGTATAGATTAAATATCGTAATATTTGCACTAACAAAACGGTTCTTACCGGCTGCTTCCATATCCATATTGCATTGCTTCCAAGCCCAATAAGCCCCATGTTCAATTTCTACTGGTAGATGGCATGCCTTCCCTTAGACAAGGCGGAAGGGCGTGCATCCCGTGGGTGTCTTGTAAGCGGTACGGAATGCCCATAAGGCATCATTTAATTTATCTGACCACCCTTTAGGATTGTATCCAACTGATTTTTCAAGAATATGTTTAATAGCCCGATTGGTAACTTCAATTTGTCCATTGGATTGAGGATGGTATGCCATGGAAACTCTGTGATAAACTCCATATTGTTGCAAGGCTTTTCCTAGGTGGTGATTACAAAAGTGTGTGCCCCTATCACTAATTAGGGCTTTAGGAACTCCAAACCTAGCAAATAATCCTAGCAAAAATTTGAGCACTACTTTGCTATCATTTGTTGGTAGCACTTGTGCTTCGACCCATTTTGATACATAGTCAACGGCTACAAGAATATACCTATTTCCCTTTGAATCAGGAAATGGTCCCATAAAATCTAGCCCCTATATATCGAAAACCTCACATACCTGGATATAGTTTTGTGGCATCTCGTTTCTTGATGTGATATTTCCGGAATGTTGACATGCATCACATCCTTTAATATAATTATTTGCATCTTCAAGGATAGTGGGCCAATAATATCCTGCATCAAGGATTTTTCTTCTCGTAATATTAGCACTATGATGTCCCCCTGTCGGTCCCGAGTGACAATGTGCTAATATTGCGGGAATATCATCTCCTGTAACACATCTTCTTATAATATTGTCAGGACATAATTTAAGGGCATAAGGTTCATCCCAGAAATATTCACTAGCAAGAGAAAGAAATATTCTCATCTCATCGGATGTTAACCCTTCGGGAACTTTCTTTCCAACAATATAATTGATAAAGTCAGCATACCATGGTCGATCATCCCTACCCCTTAACTTAATCATCATAAGGTGTTCATCAGGGAATTCATCAACGATTTCCCTTTCATCAAGTACTTCCATTTTAGGGTTTTCTAATCTAGACAAATGGTCAGCCGCTAGGTTCTCAGCACCAATTTTATCTTTAATTTCAATATTGAACCCTTGGAGTAACAAAACCCACCTGATAAGCCTAGGCTTGGCATCCTGTTTATTGAACAAATACTTCAAAGCAGAATGGTCAGTGTAAACCACAGTTTTTGACAATATAAGATATGATCTAAATTTATCAAATGCAAAAATACTGCAAGAAGTTCTTTTTCAGTGGTGGTATAATGTTCTTAGGCATTATTTAAGGTTTTGCCAGCATAATAAATTGGTTTGAACTTTATATCAATCTTTGGACCAAGTACTGCTCCTACAACATAGTCACTAGCATCATACATTAATTCAAAAGGTAAATTCCAATCTGGCGAAATTATAATAGGTACAGTAGTTAGTTTTTCTTTTAGTATATTAAATGCCTTTTTGCAATCTTCAAAAAAATCAAATTTTGCATCTTTTAATAATAATTGAGTCATAGGCCTAGATATCATAGAAAAATCCTTAATGAATCTATGATAAATCCAGCGTGCCCTAAGAAACTCCTAACACCTTTAACATTAGTGGGATAAGGTAGCTTAGCAATTACATCAATTTTAGCTTTGTCAACTTCAATACCCTTTCCAAAATTTTATATCCTAACATAATTCCCTCTCTAACCATAAAGTGACATTTTTCCCAATTAAGAACAAGGTTAGTTTCTTCACATCTAGCAAGCATTTTATCAAGATTAACAAGACAACTATTAAATGAGTTACCGAACACCGAGAAGTCATCCATGAAGACTTCCATGAAATCCTCTACCATATCATGGAAGATGGCCGTCATACATCGTTGAAAGGTTGCAGGAGCATTACATAATCCGAATGGCTTTCTTCTATAGGCGAAGGTTCCATAAGGGCAAGTGAAAGTTGTCTTTTCTTGATCTTTAGGGGCAATTGGTATTTGAAAGAAACCTTAGAAACCAACTAAGAAACAATAATAATCATTACCTGGTAGTCTTTCTAACATTTGGTCAATAAATGGAAGAGGGAAGTGATCTTTTCTTGTTGCATCATTGAGTTTGCGGTAATCAATACAAACTCTCCATCCAGTAACAGTTCTTGATGTAATTAGCTCATTGTCGTCATTGAGTACCATTGTCATCCCCATTTCTTAGGTACAACGTGGATGGGACTAACCCACGAGCTGTCAGGAATTGGGTAGATAAGTCCAGAGTTGAGTAACTTCACAATTTCATTCTTTATCACATCTTGGACTTTTGGATTCAAGCGCCTTTGGGGTTGAACAGTAGGTTTGAACTCATCTTCCATAAGGATCTTATGCATATAGAATGACGGGCTAATTCTTTTGATATCTGACATCTTCCATGCTAATGCTCCTCTTCGTTTATATAATATCTGCAAAAGGGATTATTTTTCTTTTTTCGTTAAGTTAGATGCAATAATAATGGGTGAGTTAGCATTCCCATTTAAANGTACAACGTGGATGGGACTAACCCACGAGCTGTCAGGAATTGGGTAGATAAGTCCAGAGTTGAGTAACTTCACAATTTCATTCTTTATCACATCTTGGACTTTTGGATTCAAGCGCCTTTGGGGTTGAACAGTAGGTTTGAACTCATCTTCCATAAGGATCTTATGCATATAGAATGACGGGCTAATTCTTTTGATATCTGACATCTTCCATGCTAATGCTCCTCTTCGTTTATATAATATCTGCAAAAGGGATTATTTTTCTTTTTTCGTTAAGTTAGATGCAATAATAATGGGTGAGTTAGCATTCCCATTTAAATAAGCATATTCTAAATTAGAAGGAAGATCCTTAAGTACAGGTTTAACATCATCAATTTCATTAGCACTAGCGGAATAAACATGTTCCTTTATAAGTTCGCTGCTGCCTTCAGAGAGATGCGCCGTATCAGCATTGCTGATGCGCCGTATTGAGTTACAGACAGCAGAATCAACAACGAATTCATTTATAAAAGGATTTTTATCAACTTAATCTTCTATAGCAATAGTTTCCTTTAAGTTTTTAAGCAGATAAGAATCAAGAAGATCATTTTTCAACAATTTTTGAGTAAATTGATTAATTGTATCATCGGAGGTATCGATGTTATAGCACTCATCATGATCAGAAGCAGGTTTACTCATAGATTGTTCCATATTAAACTCAACCTCATCTTTACCTATCGTAAGAGTTATCTTTTTATTAAACACATCAATCATGGCTCTAGCGGTAGCTAAGAAGGGTCGACCTAATATTATAGGTGTCCTAGAATTTTCAGGCATATCGAGGATAACAAAGTCAATAGGTCATTCAAATTTATCAATTTTAATTAAGATATTTTCAGCTATTCCTATAGGATATTGTATCAATCTATCGGCTAGTTCTAAGTACATCCTAGTAGGTTTGGGTTCACCAAGACCTAATTTTTCATACATAGCAAATGGCATTAAACTTATACTAGCTCCTAGATCGCCTAAAGCATTTCCTATATGTAAATTTTTAATTTTACAAGGAATAGTGAAACTCCCTGGATCTTTTTCTTTTGATGGTAGTTTGTTGAGCAGGGCGGCTGAGCTTCTTTCACCCATAGTAATTGTGCAGGCCTCTTCTAGTTTGGACTTGTTGGTCAGCAAGCTTTTTAAATATTTGGCATACTTTGGCATTTGCACAAGGGCTTCGATAAACGATATACTCAGTTGTAGTTGTTTGAGATTCATCAAGAATTTTCTTTGATAAGCGTCTTCTTTTTCCTTCCTCACCCGATGTGGGAAAGGTAGAGTCGAACGCGTTGGTTCAATGAAAGGTTCTTCCCTAATTTCAGGTTCATGATTGATCTCTTTAGGTGCTTCCTGCTCAGATTGTACAGTTCCAGGGGGAATATTGCTAGTGTTGTTAACCTCGGGTGTTTCTCCAATTTGAAAAGTAGATTTACCGCCTCTAGTTGTTATTCCTTTCAACTCGTGCCATACCAACAAAACTTTATTAAGCACTTTTGACAATTGGTGCACTTCAATCGCTAATCCATTAATCAGGTTGTTTTGTTCCTTTAGTAAGAGCTCATTAGTAGTCCTGAATTCTTTGATAAAATTTTCCATGTCATCATGTTATTTTTCACTTGTTTGAGAAATTAAGCGTGCGAACTTATCGATGGTAAGATTCATTCTAGGTCTTCCGAACCAGCTGGGGAAAATATTTCAAACATAGTTCCTGAAATTCAAAACAAGTAGGCTTCAAAGTAAAAACTTTCTAATATACAGGAAGGTTAAATAGAAATTCCCCGTTCGAGATAAATAAAAGTTGCTGATATCTGCAGACGATGCGCTGTATCCTAATAATAGGATGCGTCGTATCTTATTACGTTAAAAATAAATCAGACTTTTATTCAGAAAATCAATACGACGCTTTATAGATTCGAATGCACCGTATGTTTTAAGTTATCAAAAATCAATTATATTTATAAAAATTAAATGCGCCGTATAGCAAAATCTAATACGCCGTATATTCGTTATGCTTCAAAATACAAGATTTTTTATTTAGATTTAGATGCGCCGTATCGATGAAAATTGATGCGCCGCTTTTATTTAATAATTCGAAAACTGTTTTTAATAAATAAATAAATACGCCGTATCTGTAAAACAAATGCGCCGTATATCGGTTAGGGTTTAAAAAGATTTCTTATTAAAAAGAGGGGGATAGATGCGCCGAATTAGAATTATTAAATGCGTTGTATATAAAAATTAAAATGTCATACGCCGCATCTAAATAATAGATGCGCCGTATCATTTGTATTAGCAGAATATAGCGACAGCAGTTAATGCAGAAAAATAAAATAAAAACTAAAAATTACAAAAATAAAGAAAAACAAACAAAAACAGTAAATATGCAAATGATACAATGAATGCAATCTAACTAATATTAACAATTCACTCCTCGGCAGCGGTGCCAAAAACTTGATGTGATGTGCGTCACGTTGTAGTATAGGGGTTTATTGGTATTCAAGTTTTAAATTTATATTTTGCCGACTTATCCTATAACACACACACTAACGGGCAGTGTACCCGATCAATATGTAGATAGTGGTAAGTAAAGTGTCGATCACTAAGAGTGGAACGTAATATCTAGTTAACCTAATCAGTATTTTAATTTTCTAAGTTAGTTTTACAACCTAATCTAACATAAGGGGGTTTAGTCTGAGAGACTAGCACAGATTGGTAGATTAAACAGAAAAGTAAAACTAATGAGAACGAATCAGAGAATAGCAAACACGTACAAAGATAGATAATAGATATAGATAGAAGGCATGTCCTGTTGTTAAGTAGCTTGTCACTTGTTTTATTGCTAGTTTTATATGATTAGTATCGTAATCTTATCTGTCTACTTGGATCATAAATATAGGCGAGTAAACTCTTAATGATCACTTATGCCTATCCCACTTATCTAGACACTAGTTAAGTAGGTGAGGAGGGGGTATGGCAGCCCAAGCAAAACTCAGCTAGACACAAAATTTATCAATGTACATATACAAGTCACCAAAAAAACATCATATAAACTTTAATCGATGGGAAAGCAATTTTAAGGGGAGCAGTATGGTGGCCACAAGCCCATCAATCCTGATGGATTAAAGCTTACTATTACAGATAAAACAAAACTACTTAATGAATTAAATACATGCAGGACCTTCTTTCTGCTCTAAGATCTTCGTTTAGGGTGTGTCTTGTGTTGCTTCTTCGTCTGAATTCGTCTCCTTAGGGTTATGTTGCACACAAAATTCGTAGGTAATGATGGTGTATTTATAGTTTCTGTCTGAGGGCACGATGCGGCGCATCAACTAAGTAGATGCGGCGCATTGAGGTAACTTCGCGTGGGGTCCAAGATTATTAAATTCTGGAATCTTCGTACACCATCTTCAGATGCGGCGTATCTTTAATCTTTAAGCGGCGCATGTCCTTCAGTATCTTGGATTGTATCTAGTGAAGTCTTGGTAGTGTTACGCCGTATGTCAATAATGTGATGCGGCGTATCTGGAGTAGAACAAGTTGGATCTTCTTCGTTGACCAAAGTTTCATATGCGGCGCATGATAAAATCACATGTGGCGCATTCTTCAAAGTCGGGAAATAGTCTTCGAATTTGTGGAAAACTAGAAGGGGGGGTTGAATAGATTTACGTCTTTTTAATTTTATAAAACTTGGTTTCAAAATATTGACTCGAGTTTATTCAATTGTTTGTTATAAAAACTTTGTTTTTGAAAACTTAGTTTAGTTTTAAAACCTCGTTTACTCTTAAAACTTTGATTCGATCTTATGTGAACTCAAGTCTTGAACAATATGAACAACTATATCAAGGTATGAAAAATAATAATGATGTAAGCTAAGTATGTAAAATCAACACATGCATAATATAAACAATTATAACTATATACGAGATGTAAGTGAGTTAGCTAAGTAATAAGTTAGAGATGGAAAGATCTAACCGCGAGACAAAGGATTTATAGTGGTTCGACTACAAGGACACCTTCCTTGCCCTACTCCACTCCCCGAGTCACCTACTCGAGAGTTTTCTTCACTATGTCAACAAGCTCCCTTATGGCGGAGAAAACCTTACACAACTTTCTCTTACACCAATTTAACGACACAAAGCTAGATGTCGAGTTCTAATCCTAGCTAGAACCAATCTCACAACTCTTCACAACTTCTACACTACTTGTACACACCACTAATTCTTCACTACTTCTCACTACTTCACTACTTCTTCTTCACAACACTACTTCTACTTCACCTAGATCTACTTATTACAAGCACAACACAACTTTACAAATGATTTACACAATATACAAAACTAATCTACAATACTTCTTAACTTGATGTTGAAGGAGTATTCTTCTCTTGTACTTTGAGTGGTAAAGGATTGGATCACTTGAAACAAAGACTAATAATCTTATGATCAAAGGATTTAGAATGATGTTTAGAAAGGATTGGGATTGAAAATTTTAGTGCAAAAGGTTAGGAAAAATACCAGGATTGAGCCTGTATTTATAGCAAAAGTTTCTGACAACAGGAGCGTGCTGGCCCCCTTAAAATTAAGGTGGCCGCCCTCCTGTAACGGCCTGAAACTTTGTCTTTTTCTGAGAAAAGTTTATTTGGTGAAAAACTAACTGATTTTGGTTAAAAATTTGAATTCATATATTTATTATGAATTAAATATTTTCCTTTAGTTACCAAAAGTGTTTTTCAAAAATATATAAGTGTTTATATCATTTTATAAACTTTGTAGTGTTTAAATAAAAATCTCTTTGATCATAAAATGTATTAGACATATGTTTGTTCATACCTTAAGTGATATTGTTGGATAATATGATATTTGTAACTAAATACTTGTTTACGTAATAATTTTAGGTTTAATGTTTTTACATTTTGTGATCGTCAAAACATAGAGATATCGAAAAGTATAAATAACGTTTTTATGCATTATTTATATCAACAGAATTCATCTAAGTATGATTGTACGGCGCATCTGTCTAGAATGATGCGGCGTATCTCCATGATTTCAGTAGACTTTTCCATCTTAATTAATTTGCTCCATAATTCATCCAAAATCGCCAAGTTTCACCTATTGCTTGTTATTTCCTGAGAATCACTAAAGTAAACAATCAAGCACCGATTCTCATACATAATAAAGTAAAACAAGTCAATTAAATAGGATATATGATGTCAATATAATGTACTTATTTGATGTCAGCACTTCTTCTTACACTCTGATTTACAACCAATAATCTGCATATAATTTTAAACAAATGTCTGATGTATTCATCGTTTTTCAGATGCTTGTCGTTATTCTCATGCTCCGTCTTGGGTCTGAGACTCTCAAGTCTTGGAGCTTCTCCTTGAAAAGGATCCCAGGCGCCGCCATACCCGGATATTATCATAAACCGAAAAGTGAAATCATTAGGTCGTTATATTATCATAAACCAAAAAGTGAAATCAAAGGTTGAACTATCAATGAGGTTTGTTTTCCATTTTATTGTTTGCTCTTGATTAATTATAGTCATGCAAATTATTGATTTTTATAATTTTAATCACACTGTATGCTTTAGGTCTTATTATGTTTTGATGAATTCAACCTTGTAAATAATCTATTTTTATAGTTTTTATCATAATGCACGATTTGATATAGTGTACAATGTTTATTTTGTGTTAATTTTGTTGATATAGCATATAAAAGTTTGAAAAATATAACAATTTTAATGTTGGAAAGCTTGAAGAAATGTCAATAAAAAAACGCCACTCATTTATTATTATGTAACAATCTTCCATGATTTTTTGGTTAGACTTTGATTTTCAAATTGTTTCCTTACTTATTCGCTTAGAATTTTAAAATTTGAATAACATTTTCACCTAATAAGTGATCTATTAACCGGTATGTCATATGCAGAGATCATCACTTATCTCTTCCATCTCCCTCTGTCTCTTATTCGGTTAAACAATAAGGTAACTTTGTCTATGACTAAACATGAAAGTGTGATAGTCTTATTTCATATTAATAGTATTCATATATATTGTGACTCTACATTATTGATCAATGTCTATTTTTGTAGATAAAGAAATGGAACAGAATATGACTTAATTGTGAAATCTTGGCTTGCTGCAATAGCATCAGGAAATCCCACCCTGCAGGAAAGCCTAATGAAGTTTTGGAGCTTAGACATGGTTTTCCAAGATCCACATGTAGTTTTATACATAGTTTATACAACTTTGCAATATTGTTTTTTCAATAGCTAATTTACAGAAACAATATACTCAAGTATATAAATTATATATATTTATTTCAGGGGAATTGATCCAAGCAACAGTTAAGACAAAGGAACATATTAATAAGTTTCAACTATTGATTGATGAAAGATCCTGTTATTGTATTGGTAACTTTGGCGTTAGTGAGAATGGAGGCAAGTTTTCATTGTTGAATCATCGATTCAAAATTGCTTTCTTTAAAAACACTATTGTGACAAGGGTGGCCAACTTTAACAACAGTCATGGATTTAAGTTTGAACCTTTCCCAAACTTTACCAATAACAATTTAAAGACACTGATGTTGTTGGTAAGTTATTATTCATTAGTATACCTTTTTATAAAATAAATCAATATATGCATATAATATGTTTTTAGTTCATAATTATTTGTTTATTTATACGCAGATGTGATTGGAACAATTGTATCCATTTCAAACCATAACCCGTTTAACAATTTTGGTGTTGACAAACTAAGAAGAACTGTCATACCAGATGATGCTGAGTAAGAATCTTCAACGCCACTACATTTAACATTCATTTCGTTTTAATTTTTAATTTACTTATATGTTGTTATTTATTAACAGTGGCTTCAAGCTTTAGTGTTGTTTCTATGATGGTTGGGCGTATAAATTCACAAAGTATATTGATAGCCGTGAGTCGCTTGGTCATGTTGTGTTGATACTTCAGTTGTCGAAAGTGAAGTATTTTAATGGTAACTGTTTGTAGGATACTAGTTAACATCACAAACACGACTAACCTTGTGGTATGGTTCGATCCAAGTAAGAAAAAAAAGAAAGAAATGTAGAGAGAGAAAGTTAGAGAGAGAAAGAGATGAAGCCTTGAGAGAAAACCAAAAAAAAGAAAATAGAATTATGAGAGAAGGCTTACCCTCTCCAAGGATGGAGAGGGGTTTATATACATGGGTTTTGCCACTTGGGCGTGCCACTTGGGCTGCGGATCAGGTATACAGTGGGTAAAGACCCGTCCTTCTTCCGCGAACTAATCTAATTCTAAACTACGTATTACTAACTAATGTAACTACTACGAGCTAAACAATGCTTAATCATATCTGGGGTGACCGAATCTTTCTTATACAAAAATCGTATTCCTAACAATCTCCCCCTAAGAGAGGTCACCCTTTTGTTCTTTATTCTTGAATTCTTGCATTGAGATCTTTGTAGATTCTTTTGTAGCTCGTAGTTGTTGATTCTTCATTGATAGTCGACTCAAGATGACTTCCTTGATGTATATGATAATCTTTTTACTCTGCTCTTCGCTCTTCATCCATATAATTAACTTCAAGTCATCTTTGAGTGTATGTGTCTCTTCGTGATGTTGTGATTATCTTTGTGATGTCATGCTTTACACTTTTATGGATCATGATCTTCTACATCAGAGTTGTGGAAGCATAGATGAAGCCCATTCTTTGATCATGATATCTTAAGTTACGATGTTGAAGTGTAAGCATGAGATGATGAATCTGCATCTTTTCAGCAATCGGCATCAATCGTCAACTTCTTTGTCTTTGGTGTGATTGCGCCTTTCCAACATGCCCATACATCTTTATTTGAGTAGATTTTCCCGGTTGAACAGTTCAGACGTCTCCTTTTAGATGTTGGTATGAGCATGTGGAACTAGAGTGATGGTGGTGAACATGGTAAGTTTGGTATGTTGAGCTGCATAAAACTTGGTTAGTAATAAACATACCGGCACTTACAAGTTTGGACTTCGAGATCGTCAACAGCATAGTGTGAAGACTTTCTCTAATCCTTACCAAGGCCGTTCCTAATCGGATGCCCCCGAAAGGGCTTTCACTGACATACCGAAGTACACCAACGATTAGGTGAGTCGCTGGAGATCACCCCACGACTGTAGACCTTTTGGAACATCACCGAACACACTAAGCGTAACCCACAAGAGATTACCGAAGTGACCTGCTGTCAGGGCTGTTTGATGTTGACCCTGGCAGGAGTTTCCACTCAATCACTGGGAAATACTTATGTATATTCCCTCATAAGTGTTCTCGGCAGATTGCTAAGATCTGCGTAGGACTCAAAATATTACAGCTGGTGTCCTTAATGTTGAACGACCAGTGTAGAAGTATCAAGTGTTCCTATGAGATCTTTTGATGCATCTCTTGGCTCTAGACTCGATAAGTGCACGTTGGTTATTCCTATTCGGAGACTAGGGAGGGGTCTCCTATTTCAATATCAACTAGCTCTAAGAGACTAGTCGATAGTTTACACCGGTTCCCCGTGAGAATGAAACAAGCTCTTTTAAGAGAACTTGAGTGGATGGGAGGTTTAGTGCAGTGCGTCACTGGGTCCATGACGTCTTTATCTTCAATACCGATGTTACCTTGGTAACAATCAGTAGCATATGAATTGAACCCGGTTTCTGCCCTAAGGTTGAATAATTGGAGGGCTATTTCTTTTCACCCTTTCTCAATTCATTTCTTTTTAATTCTTCAACCCCTTCAGTGCTTACCGAGACTTCATTTACTAGAACCTTGTTGGGTTTGTTCCAGTCCTAGCTCAGTCTCAGTCGGCACTCTTCCCTTTCTCACTTTTCTCCTTTTCTCAATCATTCCTAAGGACTTCTAATCTATCTATTGGATTGTCCCTGGGAAGATCCCTCCGGTTCTGGTGGATCATGGGAACATATACCTAACCTAACCATCCTTATAACTCCATGCATTAAATAAAAGTGGTCGGTCTTTTGGTATTTTTCCACATTCGCCATATAACCAAAATCATTGAAAATTCTCTCAAGGTGTTTATGATAAAAAAAACACATTTTTGTTAACACCTTGAGAGTTATATCATTTTTCAAATGCTCCCCCTTAACATGTGCTTATAGGAAGAAAGAAATTTGCACATGTCGGGGTAAGATGCACTTATTTGAATTGATCGGCTCTAAATAGACACATACCTGAGGGACACGTTTACGTTGCTTAGTTAAAGGGATCCATTATCAGCTTTTAGGTGATAACTAGCCCTAATAACTAACTTGAAGTTGTTAATATTCCTTAAAAAAAGGAAGTTAGACCCGTCAAAGTATATATCTAAGAAGAGTTTCTCGAAACGGTACTATCTACTTTGACCAGTCCTCTTTGAGACACGTTTACATCACTGGTTAGACCAGCTTGAAATTATTACCCGGCCAGGACTAGTCTTTTCGATTCACGACTTTTCATGTTTTGTCAATTCATGAGTCAATTCTGAGTCATAAGCAATTCACGGTTTTTACTTGAATTTGTAAAAACCCGCGAAAGACTCTTAGCCACTTGCTCCCCCTCAATATGT
>LBNU01004045.1:69780-82222 GCA_014162995.1 Artemisia annua | reverse complement strand
GATTTTACTAAAGTCAACCAGGAAAACCGCTAAGATATGTAAACCGCTGGTACAGTAACCGCTGACAGAGTAACCGCTAGTAAAGTAACCACTGAAGAGTAAACCGCTGATGTAATGACTGCTGAAACTTAACCGCTTAAAACTTAACCGCTGATACTTAACCGCTGGAATAGTAACCGCTGGACAGAGTAACCGCTAGTAAAGTAACCACTACTGACTTAACCACTGAGTAGTTAACCGCTGTGAGTAAACCGCTAACACAGTACAAAGTACAGCGTAAAGCTCGCCCCACTACTTGTACTTAACCGCTATTACTAACCGCTAAACACCCAAACTAACCGCTGTGAAGAATACTTTAACATGGAGCAAACCGCTGGCAAGAAAAAGTTCCAAAACCCATTCGTACACTTCACAAACGTTAGATATAGTCCAACCAACTAATAAACTAGATGAATCTAACCTTTCTAATCCTAGAAGTACAAGAAAGATCACAAGAAACACCACGAACGAGCACCAAAATGAGTCAAAACCACCCTAAACTAGTAGAAACCCAAAACAAACCATACACCACAAGTTCTATGATCCCTAGGATGTAACCATGGCTCTTGATACCAATTGTAGGATACTAGTTAATATCACAAGCACGACTAACCTTTTGGTATGGTTCGATCCAAGTAAGAAAAAGAAGAAAGAAATGTAGAGAGAGAAAGTTAGAGAGAGAAAGAGATGAAGCCTTGAGAGAAAACCAAAAAAAAGAAAATAGAATTATGAGAGAAGGCTTACCCTCTCCAAGGATGGAGAGGGGTTTATATACATGGGTTTTGCCACTTGGGCGTGCCACTTGGGCTGTGGATCAGGTATACCCTGGCTAAAGACTCGTCCTTCTTCCGCGAACTAATCTAATTCTAAACTACGTATTACTAACTAATGTAACTACTACGAGCTAAACAATGCTTAATCATATCTGGGGTGACCGAATCTTTCTTATACAAAAATCGTATTCCTAACACTGTTCACTTACATTATACCTTGTGATTTGGTTGCTTTTTAAATTTTAGAATGTTGATTTCTTTTTTAATATTACAGTGAAACCTTCTGTTCGCCTTGCTCTCTTTTCAACAATAATGTTGGGAATTAAAGCTTCCAAGATGTTAATACTGCTTAAGATGGTTAATGTTGCTCAGGTATTACAATGAAAAGCTCTAAGTTGCTACTGCTGCTGGTTATAAAGTTACTGCTGTTAATGAAAGTTAAGACTACTAGTGTATATTATTACTGCTAAGATTTACAAGGAAATATGCACTGAGTAGTTAGTACTGCCAGGCTTAAAGTTAATACTGCTCGTTCAGAGTTACAACTGTTGGAGAATTATTGCTGCTAGAGTTATTGTTAATGTTGATAGAGTATTTAGTTAATACTGCTTATAAGATAAATTTGTATTGTCGGTTAGATAAACATAGAAAAGATTCTAAAAAGATTTATCTTGTATAGAAAGTTATTGTAAGCCAATTAGGACTCCTTAGCCTATAAAAGGAGGTCCTAGGGCATAGAGTTTAGTACGTTTTTCATAGAACTTCGAGGTTTTAAACCCTAATACTGTCGAGTATTTGTATTATTAATAATATTGAAGTGTTTTGTTTGATATAATTGTGTTCTTAGTTTACTGTTATATTCAATACAAAGTTCTTCTTAAGATCAAATACAAGATTCTGCATTGTGTTTGATAAATTTCAAGACAGTTTCTATACTTAGTTGTTTTAGATGTATCTAAGATAACTAATCCTACAAGCTAAGGAATTCGATCAAATGCATAACTGGGATCAACAAATAATATACATGAATGAGAATACAGAGAGTGTTGCCTTAAGACAGAGGTAACACAATATTTGTCATTTTCTAATTTTATCAAAAAATACATACATTATTTACATGTATCTATAAATAATTCATTTTATTCACTATTTAGTAGTGAATATCTAATTCTATTATATACACTGTTATTATATGTATGCGGAGATTGATGGGTATGATCCTAAAAATCACACAATTACTGTATTATCTCCAGCAAGAAAAATTGCGAGTCCATTTGAGTTTTTGGAAAGTGCTGTTGAAAAGATGGTCGGAAATATACGTGACTCTGACCATGTAAGTTAATACTATGTATATTCTTTAGATTAGTTATATTTAAAAACTTGCTTACATGTTACAATCGATTTTTAGTAAATGGTTAAAAATACTTCTCAAGGTGATAGTGATATATAATGCCTTCTACCAAGAAAAGAAGCAGATGTGTTGCAGAAATTCTTAACAACAAGGAAAAACATTCAATGTATGTAAACAAACTCGTTCTTAACTTTTAATGTTTGTAATTTATAATTTATATATGTTAATTAACAAATGTGTATTCAATTGCAGGAAAAAATGTACGGAAGGAGAAGGTTAGAACATTACAGAAACAAGTAAAGGTATGTTTACAACTTATGGATAAGTATTTGATTTGAGTCTTTGAGTAGAGTAGAGTATTTGATTTTAGTAGAGTAGAGTATGCTACAATTTTCATCATTTATTATTTAAAAAAAAAAATCTTAGAACTAGTCGCTTATTGAGCGGGTCTTGGCCATAATTTATTTATAAAATATATTGTTCAGAACAAAGATTGTGTTTTAAAATAAGGATGTATAAAGTAAAAACAAAAATTCCTAGGAGGCCACACGCCCACAGCCTACCCTAGTCCTTTAACAGTTTCGCCTATGGATATTTGTCAAGGTTTCGAGGACCCGATGAATATCCACTTCCATGCCCTGTCTACGATTCTTTGTTACGATTACTAGTATCATCGGTGTTTCAACTCATATCAACACGATGATCTTCAATTCGAGAATCAGATTTCCCGTTGAATACGTGCTTAGAATACGCATGCATGAATAATTATTGTAGCCAAAATTCGTGAGCGCTTCAAGAAGCATATGCAACGACACGTTTGGTATTTCCAAACAAAGACATGTATATCTTTTACCATTCGCATATATTCCATTATGAATATCAATAATTTCTTTATATTTAAGCTCATATGCGCACACTTCTTATCTTGCTCACACTGCATCTTCAATCTCGATGACTTGCATTTATTCGAATTTCATTTCTAATTTTGTTAGCAATATTCCCAAGATAGAACGCGGATAACTAATTTTCGAAAAATACCTTTCACTATATTATTCTTGAATAAAAAGTGAAAGAATCACAAAGAGAGAAATTAAAAAAATCAAAGACTACTTCCCATTGGTGGCTAATTGGACACCTAGAATGACACTTGAAACCCAATGCGAATCTTATTGATTCAAGGCTTCCACAATTCTTTTCTGATTATTCCCACTTCAATCATATATCAGATATTTTGGAACGACAAATTTTAACATTCTGTTAACAAAGATTTGAGAAAAAAATATATATGTATACGGGTTTATATTTTGTAACAAAGTTTACGAAAATGTCTGCATTGTAGTTTTAATAACTTTTACATCATCTTAGTAATAAGCATTTTTTTTGTACGTACTCGACATTTTTTCAATATTGAGGAGTTAGTACGTGATAGTGGATTGCAAAAAAGAATGATGCATATATTACTATCAATGAGTTTAGCAACCAACTTACAATATAATTAATCTTTTTGACCAAAACAATATGGAAAGTGAAATATATATTTAAGTGGCTATCACCTATTATTGCCCTCATTCAAAATGAGAGTTTATGAAAAAATTGAATAACAATTTCGCAAAACAATAAACATCAAGACACACATATATATAAGGCATTTGTCTTTTAAATGATATTTCATTTTACGTACCCATATATATGGAGTATGGACATAACATCTTTATATCTTTTTCATGCAATTGATGTTTTGATTTCGTTGAAAGTTCCATGTGTTATAAGTGATATGGGGTTATTAGACACAAAAGTTACTAAAGTTTGCCAAAAAGTGCAATTAGGTTACTAAAGTTTTTTTTATTACAAAGAGGTTACTCAAGTTTGGTCACCGGTTATATAAGTTACTCTGTATGTTTTAACCTTCTACTACAGGTTTTTTTTCTCGTTAATTTCAAAAATGGTCCCTCAGACTAACTGTCGTTAGTTTTTTCCGTTAGCTAACGGCCGTTTGCAACAAACATTTGCAATGTTAGTCCTTTATCTTAACGACCGTTTATACTTAACTCAAAATTTGGTTTTCATACATTTTTGTCCGTTTTCTTACGTTTTTTTACCCTTTTTTTTACGGGTTTTCCGTTTTCATACGTTTTTATACGTTTTCGTTCGTTTTTATACGTTTTCGCCCATTTTCTTACACTTTCATCCGTTTTTCTTACGTTTTGTCCGTTTTTCTTACGTTTTTTCCGTTTTCATACGTTTTTGTCTGTTTTTCTTACGTTTTTTCCGCTTTTATATGTTTTTGTCCGTTTTTATACCTTTTCGCCCAGTTTATTACGTTTTCGTATGTCTTTCTTACGTTTTTATATGCTTTTCTTACTTTTTTTCGTTTTCAGACATTTTTTTCTGTTTTTCTTACGTTTTTTCCGTTTTCATACGTTTTTGTTTGTTTTTACACGTTTTCACACATTTTTATACACTTTTTATGCACGTTTTTATACACATTTTTACATACGTATAAAACATACAAACGTATAAAACATACAAAGGTGTAGAAAAACGTAAAACTAGTATGAAAACGTAAAAAGATGTATGAAACATACACAAGCGTATAAATGCGCACACAAATGTAAAAAAAAATTATGAAAACCTATGAAAACGTATGAAAATATACGAAAAACAGATGAAAACGTACAAAAATGGACAAAAACGTACGAAACTGGAGAAAAACGTACGGCAAGAGAGAAAAACGTACATAAATGTAAAACAATGTAAAGAAAGTACGACAAGAGAGAAAAACGTACATAAACGTATAAAAACGGATAGAAATGTACGAAAATATACAAAGATATGCAAAGGAGAAAAATGTAAAAATAAATAATAATAATAATAATAATAATAATAATAATAATAATAATAATAATAATAATAATAATAATAATAATAATAATAATAATAATAATAATAATAATAATAATAAAATTCCGCATAGTAACTTTTTGTTAAGGTTCAGTAACCTATTTAATAAACCCGTAAACTATAGTAACTTCCTTGTAACATTTTAAACTATGGTGCTGACGTGGACAAGGGGAACCGGTAATCAGCCGGTTGCCCACCCTCGCAGTAACATTTATGTAACATTTTTAATCTTTGAGTAATCCAAATGACAAACCCGTTTACTTAAGTTACCTCTTTGTAACCAAAAAAACAATAGTAACCAAATCGCATTTTTTGGCAAACTTTAGTAACTTTTGTGTCTAATAACCCTAAGAGATATGCTAGAATCATATAATTTTTACAAAATAAAATCTATAAAATCAGATGTCATAATTACTATTGGCTTTAAGTATGAGAAGATTAAAAAAAAAAAAAAAAAAAAAAAAAAAAAAAAAAAAAAAAAAAAAAAAAAAAAAAAAAAAAAAAAAAAAACCATACACACACAACAACAACAACACACTTTAGGGACTTGACAAAAAAGTGTTNTATTAACGGCCACCTCATTTTGTAAAAATTATATGATTCTAGCATATTTCATGTTATAAATCATACTATTTTAACATTAGTTTATATGCACGAATGGCATAAATCAAAAGGAATATGTGTCATGATGATAACACTTTTAATCAAAGAAACATAAACATAAGGAATCACTCGATATAAAAGAACCCTACATATTCTATTTTAGTTATCGTATAAGTAGCAAGAAGCCAGAGTTGTCGATATATAAGAGTACTTGTTTATTATTTATTTATTTTTAAATATATACGTAAAGAAATAGTGACGAGCATTTTGATTAGTTTAGGACTAATGCTTTTAAAATGCATTTTACTAGTCATTTCATCTTTTTATAAGCATTGAATAAATTTTTTTTCCTTAACAGTTGACTAATATTGGCTTTTTTGACCTTTTATGTGTACTGAAAATCTGTAATTACCATCTTACCTTGTGGGTTTACGAAAATAGCATCCACCGTCTCTAGGGTTAAGTACATAAATAGTCTGTCGTTTAATGAAAATCATCCATCCTAAACATTTTTTTTTCTTTTTTTTTTGGATCCACTCCTTATGATTTTGACCAATTACGTTTTTAGTTTCCATCGTTTTTATATGTTTTCATCCGTTTTTATACGTTTTCGATCATTTTCTTACATTTCATACAGTTTTCTTATGTTATCATACGCTTTCGTTCGTTTTGGTCCGTTTTTATACGTTTTCGTCCATTTTTCTTTCATTTTCATACATTTTATCCGCTTTTATACGTTTTCGTAAATTTTATCTACATTTTCGTATGTTTTATCCGTTTTTGTATGTTTTCTTACGTTTTTATACGTTTACTTACATTTTGTCCGTTTTTGTAGTTTTCTTACATTGTGTACATTTTTGAACGTATGAAAACGGATAAAATGGTTAATAATCGATAAAAACGTATGAAAACGTTCAAAGCATACAAAATGCATAAAAATGTACAAAAACAAATAAAAGGTACTAAAACGCATAAATACGTAGAAAAACATACAAAAGCATATAAAGACGTATAAGAACGTACAAAACGGATAAAAACGTATGAAAACGTTAGAAAAACTAATGAAAACATATAAAACGTATAAAAACGGATGAAAATAGATAAAACTGGATAAAAACGGATTAAAATGTATGAAAAAGTAAGAAAACGTATAAAACGTTTTCATCAGTATAAGAACGTACAAAAACAAATAAAATAGACGAAAATGAATAAAATGTACGAAAACGTAAGAAAATGGATGAAAACGGAAAAAACGTACGAAAACATTTAAAAACAGACGAAAACGTATAAAAATGTATGAAAACGTATAAATACAGACGAAACAGATTAAAACATATTAAAACGAACGAAAACGTCTAAGGAATGGATCAAAAAAAAGTTTAAGGACGGTGGATTCAATATTCTCCAAACGATAGTGTTGAGTCAAATTCTGACCAAATTATCCCTTACAAATATTTGAAGCATTAAATCAGCCTAAGTTAAATAGTTGATTAAATCAGAGAACCAACTCTCCCTCTCTCTCTCTGATAGTGTCAATGTAAAACATGAGCAAAGGTTACACCCTGACTAATGATCAGCATAGCTGATCACAATCAGCTATCCAAAAGACTCAAAGGTATACACCTTATTAGCAGACCTCAGAGAAGTCAGAGTCAAAACCACTTATGAGAAGAACAATGGTTCTAAAGGACTCGCTGGGTGTTCTCATATAAAAGGATAACACCTCACGTATGTTGTATACTTCTTGGTAAAAACAATCTAGCTTTGTGAAAGTCGAAGTCCAAACTAAATGAATACTTTGTAACCTGATGCGGAATCAGCTAGCAAGGTGCAAGAAGTTACAAACAATCAAAGACCTAGAGAACTGAAAAATGTCTCTAGGGCTCTGAAAAGACTTATCATCTAAAGCCATGTAGAAGAACCAGTTACACTTATCAGATACACTTAGAGTCTACTTCAAGATACTTGCTAAAGTATATCAAAGGATCTGGTTGAAGTTCTCAGACACGCTTAGGCGGGAGTAATTTAAGATAAGGCAAAGCGGGAAAACCCTTGGGAAGATAAGGACTCATCGAGAGCAAGGAAAGAAACTTGCATGTACAAAAGTTGTCAGCACGGTAAAGCATCCCTAGCCACACAAGTACGCATGTACCTTACTTCCAATTTGCTTCTAGTTTAGATATCACATTCTCTTATAACTACTAACAGTGTATCTCCCTAGTATATAAAGAGAGGTTAGTAATAGTGATAAGCAATTGATTCTACCTCTAGAAACTTCCTCCTCTTCTACGTGGGATCTTCCTCTTCGTAACTTGAAGAGTAACATTTGTCATTACCATGGATAGTATTATGCAACTATCCCTCGTAAAGCCTTCACCTTAACAATTAAGTGAGACTAAGCAATTGTAATGTACAAATGGGTATTATTAGTTTACTCAGGTCAAGATTATGTAAACGTGCCCTTATTTAATGAACATTGGTAATTTTCATTTGTTCTAACTCTTGTTCATACAACTCATGCTTTTACACAAAAATATCGAACCAACAAGTGGTATCCGAGCGGGTGGATCACTTCCATGATCTAGATCCATTCTTAAATGACGATTAATAATACAAAGCCGTTCTCGAATGACGGCTAATAACATTAGATCAAGGGTATGTTTGGCGAAAGTAACTGTTGCTGGAACTGGAGATGGTGCTGGAAATAGAGATTATTAAAAGAGATTATTTTAATAAGCTACATGAAGTAACCTTTGATTTTAAGAGATTATGGAAGATTATTTTTTTATAATCACTTATAAGTTATGTCTGCCAAACGAAGATATATTTAAAGTAGCTTATTTTTTGAAAAAAAATAAGCATAATATTTCAATAATTTCATGTGCTAAACATGCCTCAAATAAGGACGGAGGGTTTGATCCCTTGGTAGTATCTCTCATGATTAGAATTGGGGATAAAATTCAACAAATGTAATTTTTTTGCTAAGTTGTCCTACCCTTCTTTTAAAGCAAGCAACAACATTAGTCTTTCATTCTTCTTTACTCGTGGAAAAATCCCGTTCAATAGTCAATACCATTAACCCTAAGAGCACTTGTTGTGGTGAAGAGGCTAAGTTACTCATTTGGGACCTACGTGGTGCGACATCACTTTAACAAGCCTCCACAACTAACCCCCCCCCCCCCACTCACAACTAACCTCAACTTACTCATTTGGGGCCCACCACTTACAACTTTATTTTTTTATTCAAATTTCCAAATAAACTAAATTCATTTCATTAAAAATAAAAATACAGTACATCACAATAAAAAACATACGAAACGTAAAATAACGATACGGTAAAAAACGGTACGAAAAAAAACACGATACGAAATTTAAAACAAAAATAACAATACAATACGAAAACACAAATCATCCAATGATTCTCATGAAGCTTTTATATAGATTTGTAATTGTCGATGAGATCTGACTTCTCCTCCCACACTTGCAACACTTGTTCCCTAACCATCTTCAAGGCGACATGAAGTTGCAGATCTGTTTTCTCATTTCTTAATAGAGTTTGTAGACCGACCCTGATAGCTGGATGGTCTTGAGGCAGCTCACGCAACCTTTCGACCTCTGGAGCACGATCATGAATCTGTAACATATTACGAGTTATCTCACCTAGCAAATTGTTAATCAGCTTGAGTTCTTTTTCTTNTTTTTTATTCAAATTTCCAAATAAACTAAATTCATTGCATTAAAAATAAAAATACAGTACATCACAATAAAAAAACATACGAAACGTAAAATAACGATACGGTAGAAAAACGGTACGAAAAAAAACACGATACGAAATTTAAAACAAAAATAACAATACAATACGAAAACACAAATCATCCAACGATTCTCATGAAGCTTTTATATAGATTTGTAATTGTCGATGAGATCTGACTTCTCCTCCCACACTTGCAACACTTGTTCCCTAACCATCTTCAAGGCGACATGAAGTTGCAGATCTGTTTCCTCATTTCTTAATAGAGTTTGTAGACCGACCCTGATAGCTGGATGGTCTTGAGGCAGCTCACGCAACCTTTCGACCTCTGGAGCACGATCATGAATCTGTAACATATTACGAGTTATCTCACCTAGCAAATTGTTAATCAGCTTGAGTTCTTTTTCTTGTTCATTGCGTAATCGGGTAAGGATAGCCTTTTGTACCTCAGCTGGTTCGTTAGCCATAGTGTTTGTGTTAAAATTAGTGATACTTGCGAGAGAGTTTGATAAGAAGTTGTGTGAGAAAACGAAATGTTGTTAGAGTGGTATTTATAGGGGAAAATAGCCGTTGGAGGATATTTTAAAATTCAAATTCCAACTAAAAGTAACAGTACGAACTAAAATTCAAATTCAAACTTAAAGTAACATTACAACGTATTAAAAACAGTATGGAAAAAGATAAACACGATACGGAAAACAAATCATACAACACCGTTAAGCATTTCATTCATCCCATATGGGGTGGTTTCTCAAAACCTCCCACATGTGAACATATTGGAAGCTTCTCCCACCAAAGCGTTGTTCAAAAATGGTCTTTTCATTCTTGAGACGATCATTGTCATTTTCCCCGCTTGTACGCTCAACTGATTGTAAATAACGTTGAATTTTGACATTCGCTAATCAGTCTTGTCCATTTACCCGTGACCATGTTTTTGTTATGATTGTTACTGTCAGTCTGATTGTTGAACATGTCTACAACCTGATTCCAAAATGAGTATTCATTGTAGTTGTCAGGTCTTGGGAAACTGCAACCCAAACTTCAGCTAGCAAGTTTTCTTATTCTTTTGACCAACGAGTATTCATTTCAAATGTTTGAACTTTGAAACAATTTTGTAAAATGGTTAGATATAGAAGTGTGTGAAAATTAGTGTATTATGGTATGTTATTTTATAGCCGTTTGAAACAATAAGAGCGGGATTTATTCAAATTCAAAATCAAAATTCAAAAAACGAGCGGGATGTATTTAGAATTCAAATTGAAATTTCAGCGGGTGGGATTTATTTAAAATTCAAATTTAAAAGGGCGGGATTTATTTAAAATTCAAATTCAAATTTAAACGGGCGGGATTTATTCAAAATTCAAATTCACTTTTCAAAATGTGCCTATAAATACCCATTCACATTCACAGACTTCTCACGCACAAACACATTCAAAATCAAAATTCAGAAACGAAATTCAACATTCAAAATTTAATGTCTCGCAAAGACTTCTCCCAACAATTCCTCAGTCCACAGTCCACAACAAATGCCATAATATATCTTTCCACCAGAAGATATCTTTCCAGTTAACATTCCACCGGTTAGCACTCCACCGGTTAACACTCCACCGGTGGACCACCAAAACAATCCGTTTAACTTTACTGAGGAATATCTCCAAGAACTTGAGTAGGATGAGGCAATGCTGAGAGAGATACGAGAAAACGAGGCACGAGAGGAAGCTGCTCGTATGGAGCAGGAAGCCAGGGATGCAAAACATTTTAGGAAGAACTAGTTTGACGTTATGGAAGCAAAGTATTATGCTGGCGAGTTTAGGTCCTCTTCGAGTGAGGAGAGTTATAACTCAGATGATTTTTTTTCTTAAAATTTGTAGTTTTATTTTCATTACCGTATCGTAGTTTGTATTAAATCGTCCTTTGTATTTTCAATCGATGTTTACAATATTTTCAATTCGATTTTCAATGTATTTTCATTTCCTAGTTTAAAAAACGTTACAAATTTTATAAAAGATTACAAGTTTATTCAACTTTACATAAATATAAAAGCATTACATATTTACAAAAGATGAAAAAAAAAGAAAGAAGACAAAACGGAGAAATTACCCTCGCCATGCAGACGACGAGGGTTCAAACGGCGAGAAAAGAAAGGGGATGGTGGCGAGAAATAACGACCCAGCCACGGTGGACTGGCGAGCTACGGCGAGTCCCACACCGTGTGTTCTAAGCAACCACACAAGAAACCAGAATTATGCCACTCTTGTAAAATTGCTATCGCCACTACTAATTGTTGAGTCGTTTTACCAACCAGATGATGAGCAATAATTATATAAATATGCATCATGCATTAGGTAAAACAGTATCAAATTATAACTCATACTTATATCATCTTAACAAAACCCACTTAATATGCATTAGTAAATTAAAAATAAAATAACAGAGATACCTGAATATGATTGTTTTGGTGAAATCCACTTAGATGAAGATAACTAAGGATTGATTGGTTAATACTTAATACTTAATACTTAATAGATTGTTTTTGTTCTTCATCAATCGAATTAGCAGTCATCTTGCAAATAAAGATCTGTGTTGTTTAAAATATAATTTTTGTATGTAATTTTGACTATAGCCCATTAATTGCACTATCAACCAATAAGGAGCCCAATTAATAAATAATGACCCCATAATGATTTTCTTGGAACCCTTAGAGCATACACAACAATAACACAAGTTAAACCTTAACTCAGTGTCACGTCAGCATCACATCAACTTTAACACTTTCACCTTAACTCAAAAAAAACACCCACAACAATAACTCAACCTTAACTCAACATTTGGGCCCCACTTTTTTCTTCTTTTCCAATTATTTAAACAAAATACAAATTAAAACAAATTACATTTTATTTAAACAAATCACTAAAAATACAAATGTTATTTACTTAAAAGGAAAAAAAGAAAAGAAAAAAAAACACAAGGACTAAACTGTAAATACAGAAAATGTTAGTATTTACTTTAAACAAATAACCACAA
>LBNU01004045.1:21537-60862 GCA_014162995.1 Artemisia annua | reverse complement strand
CGTAAAAGTCAACCCTAACGAATTTAAAATTCGTTCTCTTTACCTTTTCTTGTAGATCTCTTAATTAGAAACAAAAATAGAGTGGTGGTGATGAAAAGTAGCGGCGGTGAGGGTTTGTTTTTGGTGTTGGAGTTCGTTTTTGAGCAAACAAATGGTGGTGGGTGATTAAGGAGATGGGATTTGGTGTTTTTGGAGTGGTGGTGGTGTCGTGGTGATGGTGGTGGCGTGGTGTATTTAATACATAACGAAATGTACGTTTTCTCATAAATTCCAAACTTTTCACGCAATTCTCTCAAAACTCCAAGTATTACCGATAACTCAATTTTTCACGTTTATAAAGATATAATGCGGTGAATTTAGAAAAGGTCCCAAAATTACCGGTTGTCACATTTTCTTTTCGGCCGCGTAACTTGCAAGGGTATCACGCATCGAACTTCGGCTTGTATCTCCAGAATCCACTTTCTTTTTGCCTCTAGATTGACGTGATGGAGTTGGGTTCTCGTTGAGGTTCGGTAAGTCGAAATCTTCCACGTGTATTGGCGTCTCGTTTGTTGGGGTTTGAGCGCTACTTGACTCCGACGGCTTTCTTTTCTTGCTCGATCCCGTGGATTCAGAAGCCTGACCAACCACCGGTTGTTCTTTCCACTTTTCTTGATCTTTGAGAATGTTCCACGCTTTGGTATGCGCGAAAGCTTTCCTAAATTGTTTCTCAAAATCGTATTGGGCGGTCTCAAAAACTTGAAGATCGTCGCATCCACTTCCTTTCAAACGTTTCTACAAAATAAATATATAAAACAAGTAAATATATAAAACAAAATAAAACAAGTAAATATATAAAACAAGTAAATGTATAAAACAAAATAAAACAAGTAAATATATAAAACAAGTATATATATATAAAACAAAAATAAAACAAGTATATATATAAAACAAGTATATGTATAAAACAAAAATAAAACAAGTATATATATAAAACAAGTATATATATATAACAAAATAAAACAAGTATATATACCGCTTGTATGTAATAACCGTTGAACGCTTGTATCATGTGATGCATAGGAGTCCATTTCGAGTTCAATTGATGGTGAGTGTGTTGGGTTCTCGGGACAAGGGTTTTAAAATGCTTTGTAACTCGCCCCCAAAATCCTTCCTTTTTTTGACGGTCCCCAACTTCTCGGTCCACCGAAATTTTAATCCAAGCCTTTGCTAACGCCTCCTCCTCATCCGGCGTCCAATTCTTTGCGGGTTTTTTTCCAGGCCGCGGCACCTCTTCGACTTATTCGACTTCTTCCTCTTCATGGACTTGTTCGGCATCTTCATCAATTGGTTGTGTCTCGGGGATCACGTCAACATTGTCGAAAAAATCATCATCTTCGTTATCATCATGAATGGGTAACGGTTCACTAACCCGGTCACGCCTTTTTTTTTGGGTATAGCGCGGCTCGTACGGGTCAAAATTAGTAGGCATTTGCGTTGGGGGTAGTTGGGTATATTGGGTATCAAAAGCATCGAAGTTTGTAGGAAGTTGCGGGAGAGGTTGTTGATTGTAGAAAAATGGTGGAGATTGCGGGTACATTTGTGGGCGATAATCGGGTTGTGGAGGAGATGATTCATAACCGGGTTGTGATTGAGAGTACATTTGTGGGCGGTGACCGGTTTGTGATTGAACTCGAGGACGAATTGAGCCTCTCGATGGACCACCTCTCGAGCCACGACCACTTTTCCTAGGATCTCTATTTTTTTTTGGCTCCATCGTAAAGTTGCTAGGCCTTTTTTTTTTAAGCAGTGGAGTGTATTTTTTTTTTTGCTAAAACACTTTTGTTGTATCTTCTTTGTTTACCATGTACACCAATTATATACAAAAAAATAAATAAATAACCGTTACCTTTTTTCTCTCCCAACGTCTCTCCCAACGGCTAGTTTTTACTCCCAACGTTCGCCTTTTTCTCTCCCACCGCTCGGTAACCTTCCCCGAACGGTGCCTCACCGTAACCACCCCGCATGGACGGCGGCGGTGTTACCGCGCGGGGAAGACCCCCCACCGTGCCTTACCGCACCCATTGCCAACCCCCTAAGAGGAGATGGGGTCTTGAAGCGTAGCAGCAGGATCAGATCTGGTGGGTTTTGTTTTCTTCGGTTTTATCGCTGGGAGAGAGAGAAGCGTTTGGTTTGTGGGGATAAGTGAGAGGGATAGAGACGTTTTATGTATGTATGCATTTATTTTATTTATTTATTTATTTATTTATATGGTTTATAAAAAGTATTAGTGGGGTTGGTTATAAAAGAAAAAGGAAGTAAATAATATGAGGATAATGTTAATTTAAGTCTTTATAACTTTTGGGGGTATTAAATGTACTCCGTGTTCCGTTAAGCTACGGTGTAATTTGAGTTTTCCCGGGTTACCGTGAGTGCGAGAGATATTATTTTTGAGGTCCTAAATTTTGGTTCCGAAGAACAAATATTGAATTGATGCCATTACTAGGTTTGTGTCGGTGCGCATGTGGTGTTGTGTGCGATATATTTCCTCGCTTTAATATGAAATTAATCAGTTCCAGTCAGAAAATGAAATGTTCACATTTTTCTGATAAAATAAACAATGTAACGAGTTACAGTAAGCCACGGAGTGCGGGTTTGCTTCCCGAAATAGTTTTGGAAGCTCATGATGCTTAGATAAATAGTTAGGTGATAAAAAATTGACATTCATTATTTAAAATTAGTTTGGAAAATTTTGGTTTGTTACACCTAGGAGCAATACAAGGAACAATAGAGTCTCGCCTGTCTCTAAGAGTAGTAGCATGAATAAAGTGGAAGAAGTAGAAGAACACCCTAGGAATTTATCGCTTTCTAATAAGAGACATATTTCATCTGAATGTAATGTCAAACGTACTGTTTCTAATGCATGTAATGACTCTGTTTGTTTAATATGCAAGAAATGTTTAATTAATGATGTTCATGATGATTGTTTTTCTACAAATGTGAATGCTTTGCCTGCACAGAAGAATGCTTCGATAGGACCTAGTGCAAAATCTAGATATTTTGGTCAACTAATTAAAAGAATTAGGAACACCACTAATAATCGCATGCCTAGGAACTACCTTAAGTATTGTGTTTGGATCCCAATGGGTAGAGAATTCATTCTTCAGGATGGCAAATTAGAAGTAGTTCAAGCTAAACAAGTAGCAACCATCTATGAATGTGATTTGGACTGTACCCCTAACCCCATGGAACCAAATTCAACACGGTTTCCAAATACAAACTCTTCTGTTCTTGGCAGGTTATCGAAATATGTCTTTGGATCGTCGACTCGGGTTGCTCCAAGCACATGACCGGGAATTTAAAGCTGCTGATCAATTTTGTTTTGAAATTTATGGGTACTGTACGCTTTGGTAATGATCATGTAGCAGCTATTCAGGGTTATGGAGATCTTCAGTTTGGGAATTTCTTAATCACTCGAGTTTACTATGTCGAAGGGTTGGGACACAATTTGTTTTCAGTTGGGTAGTTTTGTGATGCAGATTTAGAGGTCGCCTTCCGGAGAAATAAGGTTTTTGTTAGAAATTTGGTTGTAGATGATCTCTTAACTGGAAATCGTGGCACTAACCTTTATGCTATCGACATCAATACAATCGCCTCTACATCCCCAATTTGTCTTATGACAAGAGCATCCGAAACAAAGTCTTGGTTGCGGCATCGACGTTTATCTCACCTCAATTTCGACACCATCAACAAATTAGTCAAAGACAACATCGTCAACGGACTTCCTAAGTTCAAATACACCAAGGATCACTTATGTCCATCATGAGAACAAGGAAAAAGCAAACGAGCATCATATAAACCCAAAACCGTACCTAGTTCGGAAGCAAGGTTACATCTGTTGCATATGGACTTATGTGGCCCAATGAGAGTTGAAAGCATCAATGGAAAGAAGTATATTCTTGTTATTGTCGATGATTATTCAAGATATACTTGGGTAAAGTTTTTGAGATCAAAAGACGAAGCACCTGGCTACATCATCACCTTTCTGAAGCGTATTCAAGTTCTACTTCAAGCTACAGTAAGGATTGTAAGAACAGACAATGGCACAGAATTCACCAATCAGGAGTTAAGAATGTATTTTGAAGATGTTGGAATCACACATCAGACATCAGTTGTTAGAACTCCACAGCAGAATGGGGTAGTTGAAAGAAGAAATAGAACTCTTGTGGAAGCTGCTCGCACAATGCTAATTTATTCTAGTGCACCACTATTCTTATGGGCTGATGCCGTAGCCACTGCTTGTTTCACTCAAAACCGATCCCTAATACATCCAAGATTCAATAAAACACCTTATGAGCTTGTAAACAATCGGAAACCGGATATCTCTTATCTTCACGTGTTTGGCGCTTTATGTTATCCAACGAACGACAGAGAAGATCTAGGTAAGTTGAAAGCTAAGGGTGATATTGGAATCTTCATTGGATACTCAGAAAACTCAAGGGCATTCAGGGTGTATAATAGAAGAACAAAAAGGATAATGGAGACGATGAATGTGAAGTTTGACGAGATTTCACATATGGCTTCTGAGAGACTCGCTTTAGAACCCGCGCTAAACCCAATGGCTTCTAATCAAACCAGATTAGGACCCGCACCAAACAATAAGACTTCTGGACACATCAGTTCAGGACTCGTACCTAATGGAGCTCAGTCAACAACACCGGATAAACCTTCAGATCAAGAACTGGAAAACTTCTTCGAGTTAATGTTTGATGAATACTATGGTGGAACTTCGACAAATGCATCTCAACATCATTCCGCTGCACCCGCTCAAAATCAACCACCACCACCATCAACACAAGATGTATCTACCACAATCAAAGCTGAAGCACCAACTCCCTCAACATCATCAACATCTACTCCAGCAACTCCGGTTATTGAAATTGTTCTACCAAAATACACATTTTCAAGAAGAACAACCACAAAACCAAAACAATGCTGCGTTAGAGGAAGAAGAAGAAGTATTTGAAAATCCGTTTGCAACAAACTCTACTGAATCTTCTTCACGGTTACAAGAACCGTCTAACACGCATATGTTACACCCAAGGTACCCTTCTATACTCAAATGGACAAAAGACCATCCAATCGAACACGTTATTGGTGAACCTTAAGGCCAGTTCAGACGAGGAGACAACTTGCCACAGATCTCGAATTGTGTATCTACATTTGTGCATTAGAAGTCTTAAAGAACCTATAGAAATTCGAGAAGCAAATGGCAAAACCCATGGATCAAACGATGCAGGATGAAATTTCGTTCAAACCAGTTACATGATAGTGGAACTTGTCCCACGACCACTTGAGAAACGTAATCTTGATCTTAAATGTGTGGAAGAACAAAATGGATGAGGAAATGACTGTCATTCCAACAAAGCTCGTTCCGTGGCTAAAGGGTATCAGCAAGAGGAAGGGATAGACTTCGAGGAATCATTCGCGCCCGTAGCCAGATTGGAAGCAGTTCGGATCTTCTTAGCCTATGCAGCTCACAAAAACATCACGGTCTATCTGATGGACATTAAGACAGCATTCTTGAATGGAACTCTGAAAGAAGAAGTGTATGTGAGTCAGCCAGAGGTATTCATCGACAAAGAACATCCAGACTACGTCTACAGGCTTAAGAAAGCCATTTATGGTCTAAAACAGGCTCCAAGGGCGTGGTATGACGAACTATCATCTTTCTTGCTTCAAAACAACTTCACCAAAGGAACTATTGACCCTACCTTGTTTACCAAAAAGTACAAAGATGACATTTTGATTGTTCATATTTACGTGGACGACATTATCTTTGGGTCTACTAATCCGAAACATTCAAAACATTTTGAAAATCTCATGAAAAGCAAATTTGAAATGTCCATGATGGGGGAACTAAAATTCTTTCTTGGTTTGCAAATACATCAATCCCCTCGTGGTATTTTTATAAATCAAGCTAAATATACAATTGAGATTTTGAAAAAACATGGTATGGAAGATTGTGATTCTGTTGGCACTCCAATGGTCACTTCACCAAAAATAGGTGCTGATTTGTTTGGGAAACCCATCGATCCGAAGAAATATCGGAGTATGATCGGTTCTCTCATGTACCTAACTGCTAGCCGACCCGATATTCAATTTGTTGTTTGCCTATTAGCACGGTTTCAGGCAAAGCCTACCGAACTTCACCTCAAAGAGGTTAAACGGATCTTTCGGTACCTACGAAGAACCATTAACATGGGACTTTGGTATCCGAAGGATTCGGGGTTTCAACTAACAGCATTTTCAGATGCCGACCATGCAGGTGATCAAGTTAGAGCAAAAAGTACATCAGGTGGAGCACAATTTTTGGGTGAAAAGCTAGTAAGCTGGTCATCAAAGAAACAGGATTGTACTGCACTGTCAACTGTGGAAGCCGAGTATGTGTCTCTATCTGCGTGTTGTGCCCAAGTTCTTTGGATGCGGACACAGCTCACAGATTATGGCTTTACTTTCGACAGAATACCTATGTATTGTGACTCGAAAAGTGCCATAGCCATCTCGTGTAATCTCGTTCATCATTCAAAGACGAAGCATATTAGAGTCCGCTACCACTTCATCAAAGAGCACGTAGAAGAGGGTACTGTTGAATTACATTTCGTTAAGACTGATTACCAACTCACCGATCTATTTACTAAAGCCCTTCCAAAAGATACGTTTGACGAATTAGTTCGACGAATTGGCATGCGAAGCCTAACCCCTGAGGAGTTAGAAAGTCTTCTCGAATCTTCTTGAAAAATATTTTCAAAATCGCTTAGCTGTAAATATTTTTGAAAAACAAAATACAAAATTTGAAAAAACCAACAAAAACAAAATACAAAATTTGAAAAACCAACAAAAAGAAAATACAAAAATAGAAAATTTCAAAAATCAAAAAACAATATAAAATCAAAAAATTCAAAAATATTCTTCTCACGACATGTCTCTCGTATAATCGATATTATGTACGTTTCTAGAAATGTTATTCAAAAATGACACGGATATGTACATATGCTTGAGCGGGAGTTCATTTAAATGTTTTCTAAAACATGTCGTTTCTCAAATTTCTTCACTATGTCTTTCGTATACTTTAGTACGAAACCCGGACCCGAATGATGACTTCAGATCAGTTCTGATCAGGACTCGAACGTTCAAAACCGAAATTCTTTTCAAAAAGTTCGAGTATAAACAAACGAAAAGATTTCAAGCAAAAACTCGTTTCAAAATGACTTGTGTACATTTCAGTACATAACTCAAATTTCAAAGAAACTCCCTCTAAACCCTTAAAATTGATTTTAAACTATATGTTTAAACAATATGCTTTCTTTAAGGGGGAGTATAAATATAAAAAGAAAAGATGTTCCGATTTCATGCTAAAACAAATCCGTCTATCTCTCCAAAAGCTTCTTTCTATTAATCATTTGATATCAAAAATATCACGATATGCTATTTTTGAGGGGGAGAAGACGTGATTAAATGTGACTAAAATGATTGTGATCAATAAGATTGTTAATTGTGGCTGAATCTCATTGGAGCTAGACTCAGAATTGACCCAAGAATTGACGAAAACAAAATGTTAGTAATCAAAAAGACTTATCCTCGACGGGTAATAACTTCAAGTTAGTTATTAGAGCTAGTTGTCACCTAAAAGATGATAATGTATCTCTTTAACTAGCGACGTAAACGTGTCTCGAAAAGGATTTGTCTAAGTAGAATGTACCAATTCGAGAAACTTTTGTTGGACTTGACCAGGCCGGGTAATAATTTCAAGCTAGTCTAACTAGTGATGTAAGCGTGTCTCGAATCGGTCTTGTTCAATGAAAGTTGATCAATTCAAAAGTGCCAACTCTACCAAGCATGTGCAAATTTATCTTAACTAATTTTGAGCACATGTGAAGGGGGAGTATTTCAAAATTGCAAAACTCTCAATATGTTAACAAAATGTGTTTTATAATCATAAACACTTTGAGAGATCTTCAAACAAATGGTTTATGGCAGCAATAGGATAGTCATGGTGATATAAGGTGACTAAGGTTAGGAAAAACCGTCCTATGATCCGCCAAAGCCGGAGGGATCTACCCAAAGAAATAGCCCTCCATATGTTCAACCTTAGGGCAGACACCGGGTTCAACTCATATGCTACTGGTTGTTACCAAGGTGACACCGGTATTGAAGACAAGACGTCATGGACCTAGTGACGCACTGCACTTAAACCTTCTAGCCACTTGGGTATCTCTCAAAAGATACTTGTTTCATTCTCACGGGGAACCATTGTAATCTATCGACCCGTCTCTTAGAGATGGTTGATATTGAAAAGGAGGCCCTCTGCTCCATGCCTCCGAATAGGAAACCAAATGTGCATTTATTGAGTCTAGAGCCCCGAGATTCATCATAAGATCTCATAGGAACACTTAACATTACTACAATGGTGGTTCTACATCAATGGACACCAGTTGTAGATTATCGAATCCTACGCAGATCTTAGCAATCTGCCGAGAACGTTTATGAGAGGATTTACTTATGTACTTCTCAATGATTGAACGGAAATTCCTGCCAGGGTCAACATCAAACAGCCCTGACAGCAGGTCACTTCGGTAATCTCTTGTGGGTTACGCTTAGTGTTCACGGTGGTTCCAAACGGTCTACAGTCGTGGGGTGATCTCCAGCGACTCACCTAATCGTGTGTGTACTTCAGTATGTCTGTGTAAGCCCTTTCAGGGGTATCCGATTAGGAACGGCCATGGTAAGGATTAGAAGGAGTCTTCACACTATGCTGTTGACGATCTCTAATTCGTAAGTACCGGATGTTTTATTGCTAACTGTTTTATGCAGGTACAACCACCACACTAGTCTCCACATGCTCATACATACATCACAAAGTCAAAGGAAAGTTCTCACAAAGATCAAAGGATAGCAACCGTCAAAGAAAGATTCTATGCCAAAAAAAAGAATCTACAAAGTAAAGTGACAAAGATCAAAGTGAAATAACGGGAACAACAAATGTATGTATGACAAAGACTAAAGACGTATGAGCATGTTGGAAAGGCGTTTAACCATAAAGACAAAGATGTGACAAAAGGCAGATATATCCACCACAACAACAAATAACAAAGAAAAATCATTTATCAAAGATCGCAAAGCATGAAGGAACAAAGACAAAAGAATATTCTACAACGACACACATAGCTTGACAACAAAGAACAAAGAAGACTAAATCACGTGGAGCTTCATTCGAACAACCATCCCTTAGGGGGAGATTGTTAGCATTTAAGATTTATAGAAAAGTGATGGTCGTTCTCATATATGTAATATAGTGTGTCGTGTGTAAGAAATAGTTATAGTCTAAGCTAGTTGGGCATTGGACTTGGTAAACTAGCATGTTATGTGTTATATTATGTAAGTCTATTAAGAAGTAAACATAAACCAAGTCCAAGCCCAAGCCCATAGAAAGCCTTATGTAAAGAAGTATATAAGGCACCTAAACCTTCATTTGTAAGGTGTGCTTGTGTGTGTAAGTGTGTGTTTTATATGAAATATTCTCTCTAGTTTCTTTTACTACTTTCTCTCTCTAAAACACATACATATATTCATCAAGTCACCATATCTCATTCATATAAGTGTGATAAAGTTGTTATATTTACGGTCCTACAGGTTCATCATAGTTAATGCTTAAAACACATACCCTGCCTCCGTGGGATTGGGTTTATTGTTGTTGTTGTTGTTGTATAGTTAATGCTTAAAACAAACTTAATGAGAGTTTCAAATAAAAGTATAAAATCCATTAAATATTGTGCTTAGATGTCATAAAAAGGTTTATGTTTTTAACTTTTTCATTGTTAAATACATTTGAATGATGTGAGAAGATTAAAAAGCTTTAAAGGTGTAATGTATAGTGACAAAAAATTTATAGCACCAAGAGTTTTATAGTTTAGTGATATAATATGACCTCACATAATTATAATATTTGTACCATTATGCAATTATGATTTAACACTTTAATTATTTATACTCAATCATAAAACACCGAGAGCATCTCCAATAGCCTATATATTACTCAATTTACATTGTAGAACAAAACTTTTAAAAGTTTTTAGAAAAGATAAATAAATAAGTTCATGTGTATAAACCATGGAGAGAGAAATAAATATGGACACACTCATACTAGTTCATGTGAGTTAGGAGATAATATAAGAAAAATGAATTGCACACTTCAACTTTTGGTTGTGGTACTCCGATTAGGGGTTTTTGCATATATATCTTTTCGAAAATGCATAACTACATATATATCCAAAGCATGCATAAAAACCATTGTACTATGTGCATCAAAAACTTGTACAAAAGATATATATGTAATTATTCACTTTGGGAGGGATATATATGCAATTCTGTCCTCCAAAAAAAATTACTATATTAGATAATTATACCATATTTATATCCTGATTTAAATATTCGTACAGTGAGTGTGCAAATAAAAAAAATAAAAGTGCAAACCACCTCCTATAATATAATGACAATAAAATGTAGAATTTTATAGCATTAAAGATGGTGGTTTATATGAACGGTAGTTTATAGTAATCTAAATCTAACTATCTTATAATGCACAAAGGCCTACTATTATTAGAATACTTAAAATTAAGCCTTACACATTTTAATGCTAAAAGTACAAGTGATTCAACACAATTAGACATTTAATATCATACTACTTATAGAAATTTCCTTCATATTTAATTCTAACATACAATTAATACTAACATTAAATACAATAAATAAAACATTATTTACATTAAATACAATTAATTAACTGGTCAATAAATATAATTAATACACTTATTAAACCACCCCTACATAAGAAATACAAATTATCAAGCATATTGTACAACCAAATTAAACACAATTCCCGCACTAAATGTCACTAATACATATAATAAAGAACATTATACAAATATTCAAGCCCGAACGAGCAACGGGCCAAATGGGCTCGAGCCCGAATGGGCATGGGCCAAACGGGCTCGATTCTGGACGGACACGAGCCAACGGGCTCGAGCCCGAACGGACACGAGCTAAACGAAAATTTTGATATCCGTAAATTTATTGTCAAAAAGAACATAATAAACTAAAATACATGATTCACTGGAAAATTTTATTTCAGGGTACCCGCAGCTGCAACGCGCGGGGACCCTGCTAGTATCTTATAATGGAGGAAGGCCTAATATTAATAGAAATACTTAAAATTAAGCAATACAACTTCTAAAGCTATAAGTACAACAACCAATACTACTTATAAAAATTTCCCTCACATTTAATTCTAATATACAATTAATACTAACATTAAATACAATAAATAAATCATTATGTACATTAAATACCATTAATTAACTGATCAATAAATACAATTAATGCAATTATTAAAACCCTTTATATAAGAAATACAAATTGTCAANATGCTAATTTGACAGAAACTATGCTTTCCCAACAAATTCTTTGAAATTATTATGAATTAAGTATCTAAAATAGTAAAGTAAAACTAAACATTCATTTATTGAAAACTGAATTACACTAGTACTGAGTACATTTGAGAGTAAATTTTGCCAGAGTATCCCTATCTAAAACTACATACATAATAAGAGAAAATCAAGCCCTATATATAGCTGTGAGGAGGAGCTTGGGTCACGATTGCCAAGCTAGCAATCCGTTTGCCTTGTGTTTCTTTGAAGCTCATCCAAGCCCTCAGATCCTTTCCCAATCATTTCAACCGTAGGATCAAGCAATCATGACGTGTAGGAGCCAATCAAACACTGCCACCTAAGCCATTCGTGTGCTTCTTAGTCCCTGGCACCTTGGTTTAAAAATGCGTGCATCATTGCACAAATTGCACGCATCATTGCATTGCATTTGAAATTTCGCATCATGGTACCTAATGCGAGGCCATCCCAGATTGCACTCGCAATTGATCGCAATTTATCGCATTTGTGTAATGCTAGCATCAGTCGCAATTAGCGCAATTTGGAATTTGGGTTGATTTATAAAAATAAAACCATTTATACGAAGCCTAACGATTTTAATGAGGACCTTAATAAATGATGTCCATAAAAAGACACATTGACGGCCGTAGTTCTTGCCCTACATCCAAAAACTACCCCATTTTTATTTCATTCAAGCTCCTAGTGGTGTGGCTGATTTTACAAAGTGAGTAAATTCTTTACTTTAGTGCATAATCGAATAGTTTCTTCCTCCAGTTGCGTGATTCAAGTTGTAAACTCATATGTTCTTCTTTGATTATAATAATCACATATGTTATAGCATTAGTCACAAAGTGAGTTAATTTATTTGATTCTACGCTAGAACTCATATTTTGTTCAACTTTTGAATAAAACTTTATAATATTAAATTTTGCTATTTATTTAATTATGATTCTTTGTTACTAATATAGTAGTAACTTGTAACTTGTAAATTAGTAATTTAGTTATTGGTTTATTGCATATTTGCATTTACTTGGTACTTGGTAAAAATATACTATGTATACATTTTTTTAAATATTTTTTAATGCTAAACGCATTGCGTCTAAATTGCGCTCGCATTCGCATCACGCATCATGCATCGGCCTCTGGGACCTTGAGCGCATCGGATCGCAAAACGCAATTTTAAACCAAGCCTGGCACTATCTAATAAGTCCCTGACCTTCTAGAAGCCATCAATTTGACTATTCAGCCCTTACTCACTGTTAATTTGGCTGGGGTAATTTTAGGGTTCATGGGTGGAATAGTGTTCTGGGTAAATTGGGGGTGAATAAGGGGGCGGGTAAAGGGCGAGGGGTATTTTTTATATTTGTTTGATCTTTGGACCGGGTCAAGGTGAATTGGGTTTGTTTATTATTTGGGCTTGGCTGGGTGAATATAAGGGATATGGGCTTGTGGGTTTAAAAGGGGTGTTGGGTTTTATTGTGTATTTATTTGACAGATTTAGTAGTAGGAGTAGTGTAGGATTAGTTTTAGGTTTAAAAGACTACTTTTGCCAATGTTGTAAAATCAAGGACCATTCTTGCCTATTTTTCAAAAGATCTTCCAAGGACCATATCTGACAATAATGAATCTTCAAGGATTGGTTTCGACAATTTGAGCTCAATTATTGATCCAGACTTGAAAAATGCTTCCCCGCTCGGCTTTAAATACTCTTTCCAAAATCTCGTGCTCGGTTTGTCGTGTTTTCCTCGATTTTTGTCCACTTTTCAAAATATCCATACCTGCACTTTCAAAAACGCAAAAACACACTATATTTGGCATTTAAGGTCGGTTTTTGGTCTTATTAGTCCGATAAATGGTCAAGAAAAGGTATGTGTTTTCACACATACCAAATATTATGTTTTTATTAAATTGTTTAATATAATTTATGAATATAAAAAATAAAAAAATAAAATTAGGTGAGGTATGAGATCATGGTTGCCACTAAAAAGTATGGTGATGTATGAGAGAGGCATGAATGAGGTAGAATGATATTATTGATGGGTGGTGAGATATGGGTGAGATATGGGATCATGACTGCCACCACCCAAACTCTATCGCGTTTCAATTTTTATTTTATTTCATTCACACGATTTTAAGACTAGACAAAAACATAACGACTGAAAAATAGCAAAAAAATAAAAACAAAATGAAACAATAACAACAAATGGCATTATCGTAAATAAAGAGAATCCCAAAGGCATATACCTAACACCAACCCCATTTCAAAAATATCACCCACAAAAACCAAACAAACACACCAACCACACCTCCCCACCGTCGATCCCTCCACGTCACCAATCCGCACCACCTCAATCCAACGATCACAATTCCATCCCAATCCATACCCAAAAACCAAAAACAAAAATAAACTCAACTCTAGTTAGCTTCATTTAACCCAACCACACACAATACCAATCACTCGGAGCTCCATTATCACACACACACACACACACACACACACACACAAACTCTCATTTTATAAAAAATTAGGGTTTATATAAATCAATCAGTTAGGGTTTCTAATTTTATAAAAAAAAATATATAAATAAATAAAATCAGTGATGATGGATGAGATCTGGGAAAGAGCAGTGGTAACGGCGTTAGACGGACAAACGGACATGACGTCAGTTCGGGCGTTAACTTTAGACGGCGCCGTTAAGTGTGTTCACGGTCGATTACCACACCCTTCTTTATTTCAAAAGTTTACTCATTTACAGCACTTGTCTTTAGCAAATATAGGTGTATCTTCATTAGAACAGTTTCCTAATTTAAATAATTTGCAGAAATTGATATTAAGTGATAATAGGATTGCTACTGGTTTGGAGTATTTGGTTAGTGCTGGTTTAGAGTCGTTGCGAGACCTCGATTTGTCGAATAATAGGATTTCTGATGTGGAGGATTTGAGGCCTTTAGCTGAGTTGAAAATTGTGAGTTTGGATTTGTATGAGTGTCCTGTTACTAGAGTTAAGGATTATAGATCTAGAGTGTTTGGTTTGATTAAGAGTTTGAAGTATTTGGATAAGATGGATGTTGATGAGAACGAAAGACCGGAGTCGGATGACGAGGAGGATGAGGATGATGATGAGGAGGGGGATGGGGAAGAGGAGGATGAGGAGGAAGATGATCCTGGGAGTGGTGAGATTGATGGTGAGGAGAAAGAGCCAGTTTTAACGAACGGACATGTGGTTGGGAATGATGGTGTGGTTGATGTTGATGAGGATGACGAGAGTGATGCGGATGAGGAGGAGAGTGAGATTGTGAGGGGGTCGAATGGGGCGAGTGTTTCGGGTGGTCAAGTGAATGGTTTTCATTCGGATCCGGTTGATGTGGAGGAGGATGATGAGGATGGTGATGGGGAGGGGGATGAAGAAGGGGATGGTGAGTCGGATGAGATTGATGAAGAGGATGGTGAGGATGAGGAGGATGTGATTGAGGTTCATGAGAGTGATGATAGTGAGGATGAGGAGGATGGGGTTGAAGATGATGATGATGAGGATGCGGATGAGGACGAGGAGGTTGATAATGATGATGGAGATGGGGATGTGGGTGAGCCGGGGAGTACGGGGTGGGTGACTAGTACGGAAGGTGAGATTGATGGGCATGAGCAGGGCGAGGATGATGTAGATGAGGATGATGATGGGGAGACCGGTGAAGAGGAGATCGGGGTCGGGGAAGGGGATTTCGAAGATGATGAAGAGGCTGAGGATGAGGTAGTTTCCTTTTTCTTTTGGCTTTATTAATTTTTGCCGCGTATGTGTTTACTTGCTATTTTGGGTTTGCTTGTGTGTTTGTGTAGCTTATACAATGTGATATGCTTCTACTTGTTTGCAATATTTTGTTGTATTAGTCCATAAGTTTGTTTACCTGATTGTGTTACTTAATTACCGGTGGTTTTTTATGTGTTTGCAAGCTATGACATATATATTGCTTATGATCATATATGAGCCTTAATTAAACATCTTTGTAGTACTTTGGTGCACCATCTATGTGTTTTTTATTTGCGTTTTGTATATATATCATTAAATTACCTTTACAGTTTCTCTGTTTTTTGTGGTCATCATGCTTGGAGTTGTTTGTTTCATGGTTTATTGTCTTGATTATTTTGGGAGTAATTGCTGTGTAATTTATTTGCTGTTGCTCTATTTGGGTTTCTTTTACTGGTGATGATTGTGTCAAAAACCTTTTTAGCTATCTTTTTGTTGATGTTGGTATTGCGCTTGATGGCTTTTTAGCACATTCTTATTGGCCATTATAAGAAAATATTGATCCTCTTTGTACTTGTGTTCGATCATTTTAATGTTTTTTATAATGATATTTTTATGCCGTTAGGTTATTTGCTTAAAATGGGTTATAATTGATTTATCCGATACGCATAGTTAGATAGTTGTTCTTTCTCTTCCGATATTACTTAAGCTTTTGTAGGATTGCACTTGATTGATGTAGCAGATGTGTTGGAAACTTGCTCTGTTATTGTGATGTTGATTTTGGGTTACTCAGTAATAGAGTGAAATATGTTCCTATGTAATCGAGTGAAATATGTGTTGGAAACTTGCTCTGTTAATCTAGTGAAATATGTTCCGAGTGTATGCTCTATGTAATTGGCTTTATCAGTGGGATAGATTTGAATAATTTATATAACCTCATTTAGTTGCTTTTTGCAGCATCATCTTTTGCAACTTTTCTATCTTTTTGTTGGTATTTACTATGTAGTGTATCTGTAATGTTTATTTACTTCATCATGTGACTTACATTTATGTTAAGATTGATGCTTGTACATTGTTTTTGGTAATTTAAGAAGTAATGTCTTTTTTGATGTTCTTGTTTGAGAAGTTATACAATGATATCCAACTTATTAGATTTGGTTAGAACGAGCCTAGGAAATATGTTGGTGTTGCTCCTATGTGGCCTGAGGTCATGGTATGGATTTTCTTTTTATTTTTTGTTGTTGCTGTTTTCTTGAAATTTGTCAAATTGACTTTGGATTCTTTGCGAGTTCTAGGAATTTTGCTGTTTGAACATTTTTGTGAAATTTGATAGATTTGACTTTGGATTGTTTGTGAGTTCTAGGGAGTCTTGCTGTTTCAATATTCTGTGAATTTTGTAGGATTCACTTTGGATTGTTTGTGAGTTCTAGGAGTCTTGCTGTTTTAATATTTTGCAAGATTTGTTCGATTGACTTTTGATTGTTTTTGAGTTCCTGGGTTACTTAGATCATAATGTATATATTCAATTTGATTGAGTTCTGATGTAATGCTTTTATGATCATTTAGCAGGCTAATTTTGCAAAATCGATTTTTGTTATGGAATTCTGAGTCTTTGGTGTTGCTTTTTAGCTACTGTGTTTTTCAAAATCTTTTAACCAGGTTTCTTTAATCAATGATTTTTAATGGTGGCTGGCAGGAAGAAGAAGATGAGGATGGTGGCACAGGGTACCTGGTACAACCAGTTGGACAGGTTTCAGAAGATGGTGACGAGGAAGATGATCCTGCAGTGGACGAGGAGGAAGAAATAGAGGAGGATGACAACGAAGATGATGAAGAGAATGGTGACGGAGTGGATCCTCCTCCTTCTTCTTCTTCTTCGGGTAAGAGAAAAAGATCCGGGGATGCTGGTGACGGCGATGGTGATGATGGCGGAGAAGGTGATGATGACCTTGTTCATCCTCCTCCTAAATCATCAAAGCACAACTAGCAACCAAGGTTGAGAGACATGGTGAAAAAGGATGTCTATGGTTTTATTGCTGCTGAGGTTCGTCCATGTTCATCGATGAGGAAGTTGGGTTTTACAGAGAAGTATTAATGGAGGTTTTTTCTACAACAAAAAAGACTGTAAAACTAATGATGTTTTGAGATGTTACTCTAAGCCTTGTGTGTTTTTTAAGAACAGAAAGATGATATGATATGTTTTGGAGGGAAAAAGGGCAAATATGTATGAATGAATGATGATGATGGGAGATGTTTAAAAAAAGTTTGGTATAAGTTACTAGTGATGGATTGCTAGTATCCGTTGAGCAATTAGATTCAAATGGCAGTTGAGATGTTTAAAGAGGGAAAACAAGCTTATTTGAATGACAGTTAGAACCCCAAACAAACGAGCATGAAATGGAGGGAAAGCTATAAAGCTCAAAATTCGTATGAAACAAGAAGAATGATCGAATAAAAAAATATGAAATTTAAAAACAGAGGTTATGCAAAGGCAAAGCAATGAAAAAGGTTTAGACCCATGTGATGTGGTGGACGGTACTACTTGAGACATCCAAATTCGGACATATGGGGCGGATAATTCGGCGTCGTATTGAGCCAGTCAAGCAAGTTGCAATAAAAAATCAAAGGAAAAGATGGTTTATAAATTTTGTAAATGCAAAGGGACAGGTGTTGGGATATGATTGGATTAAGGAAAGTTAGGTGCTATGGACTCGGCTAGCATGAAATGTTCGAGCCACGAAATGAATGAAACAATAAAAGGCAAGGTTATCAAGGTCCAAAAAGTTGGCTTTGGCGTGGCTTTCTTTGTGTGGTCGGCTTTTTCTATATTTTTTAGAATAAAAACTTTGTGGCCATGTGGACCCTATTATTATGTACTACTTGAATTTATTATTCCTTTCTATCTAAAACAAATTCGAGCCACAACATTTTCATCTCCCTTTATTTGTTCTACGACTCATGTAATGTGTTTTGTTAGTTCTTAGTTTTCTTAATTCTTGCTTTTTCATCAAGTCTAACGTTTATAATTTCTAATCTAATCGTATACAATTCAATTAAAGTGGGGAATAGTTAGGAACCAATAAAAAAAAAAATGATAATAACATCTAAATAATAATTCGCCATTTATAGAACAATTTACGGTTTAATGTTGACTAATCAAAGAATAAATAATCACATATATTTTCTAAGAAAAACTTTTATCATAATACAATAGAAGTCATGAGTTAGTAACTTAGCACCAACCATAAGATATCCTTCCTTCCAAACCAACAAAACTTCTTATCTCTTCAGAGTTCAGACTCCAACATGGAACTCTCAAAAATGTTACTCAGAGCACCTTCTTCTACCACCTCAATCCCACAATGCTTCCTACACAACCAAACAAGTTATCGCCCTCATCGCCGTCCCAACATTCTATGCATGGCAAAGCAAACTGGGGACGATGTTTCTACTAACGGGGTGGCAGAAACACTTGCAATAGCAGGAGGACTAATTGCCAATCCGGTTATCGGGTGGTCACTTTACACGCTCAAGACAACGGGCTGCGGTCTTCCACCGGGCCCAGGGGGATCCATTGGTGCATTAGAAGGTGTGAGCTACTTGGTGGTTGTTGGCATTGTGGGTTGGTCTTTGTATACTAAGAACAAGACTGGTTCGGGTTTGCCTAATGGACCTTTTGGCTTGTTGGGTGCTGTTGAAGGGTTGTCCTACTTGTCGTTTCTTGCGATATTGGTCGTATTTGGGCTGCAGTTTTATCAGCAAGGGTTTATTCCTGGCCCCGTTCCGGTTCCTGGCGACCAGTGCTTTGGTTGAGCTTCATCTTTTATTTGTTATCTTCACAATGTTATGCATATACTTTATGATCATAAAATGTTTATTGCAACATTATTTGTATCTATGAGTGTTTGAATATGTTGAAAGAGCAAATACCGTGATTTGTGATTCAAAATTATGCGTAGGAACTTAGGATACTAATATGCAATGAGCAACAAGACTCATAGATGTAGTTTGTAATTAACAGCAACCAAACTTGGATTTAATTAAAATTTTAACCGTATGAAGGAAAATTTTGTGCCATTTTCCACAAATAATCTCAAAGAAAAATGCTGACGCTCTGCAGAAACATTATCAGAATAATGTGGTAACTTGTGAAAAACCAAACACTATAGTTTATTCGAGTAAGGAGACCATTGCCACACAAAATCAGAAGTAAAATTGAAGTGGCATTATGCTAAACGTGGTCTAACAATTTTTGAAACTTGATATCGCTCCCAATGAAAAAGATCGATCGTTAGGACATTAGATTGTGAGTATCAAATGGGTCAAGTTTCTCCCCTTTTATGATAGTATAGTGAATCTTGAATACGATAAATGCATTGCAAGAAGAGCATACATAGCCAAATCCCTAACCAGGTCGGCTCATCTCCAAAGATTGGATCAGTGGGACTCCATCCCGTTCTTGACTCAACGCAAATTCAATATTTAAAGTAGCCCGGGTTCCGTCCGAGATGCTAATATCAATGCCACCTGTCTAGATAGCCTGCCTATGGAGTTTCTCATCATTCTGTGTTTTTTTTCCACATACAGTCACCATCAGAAGTTCTTTATCTTTTCACCATCAGAAGCTCTTTATCTTTTGATCTTTCTCTTATTGGCATTACGGATTATAAATAAGTAGACCGAGAGTTCTCTCTAGTTCTTTTGAGGATGTTTTGGGTCCACGGTGTTTGTGTATTTTTAGTATGCAAGATGATAAGGTTGAAGGACTGATGTTCTTGCAAAGTTCTGGTGTCTCAGAATTGTTCCTGTTCATTAACGGCCTTGTCTCTATAGGGCGTTAAGTACTGACCATTTTATTTCGGAGATTTGCTGTGTAAAAATATATTCTTTGCAGGTTATGAAAGTTCCTACAGATGATTTTACCACTCCCAGTCCTATTTTCTGAACGAGATATTATTATTATTACTATTTTTTTTGGTAACCACACTTAAGTAGGGTGATGAGGTGTTATGATTTTAAGCTTTGCATTTTACTCCGTAAATGAATAATATAGGATGTGTGTTATCCCACCCACATAGGCACAGAACAGCAATGGAGTCACAATAGCCGTTTCAAGAAAAAAAAAAGACAATTTTGTTTCAGGTAATTTTCTAAACTACTCCTCTCTTTTCATTTTAAAAAAGACTATTTTAGTAACCTTTAAGATGAAAAATATGAGTTCTTAAACAAGCCAAAAATTTAGGAAAAAGGCATTTGACAAGAGAACAACTCGGCTTGTAAAGAGAGAGATATAGAGAAGAGGTCTCCATCTTTGTAGGACTGTAAGACCTTGTTACCTTTCTAAATTTGGAAAATCACTCACAATGCTACACTTAACCTCTCTTTCCTCTTTCTTGAGTCTTTTCCATCTTCTTCAATCAGAAATCACGCTTCTCAAACTTAATATTTCTTTATCAGCATGAAAATTATTGAATCATACGAAAATTCCTATTAAGAGAACATCTGTGATTAATCCGTGGCGGTTCTACATGTTAAGTAAACCAATAATTTATGAAATGGATCATCCTAAATTGTAAGTATAGGCATTGTGTTTTAATTCTAGAACTACATTGCATTTCTTGAAAGTTATTTGGTTTTTCGTGCTTCCTTTTCTATTTAAATTTCGTCTTACAGAATTGAAGCTTGATAAGGAATTCGTTGAGGAAGTTGAGTTAGTTTTCGTCGTTGGATTTTGGTTTTAGATTTTTTAACGAAAAAAGAAAGTCTAAATGTTTAATGAAAAGGCTTTCGATTGTCATAACTAGACATTACGGGTGAATGTTGTTTGAAGTTTTGGATGGAGAATTTCTTTATCCAATTTTGAGATCTTGGAAAACTCATCAGACACATGGCTCCGCCCGCCAAAACTGCTCCATCTCCAAAGTCATCTCGACCACCACCACCACCCAAAGCTTCTCCACCAACTAAGAAAACCTCACCTCGTGCATACAAACCACACTTTAAATCCTCTAATAACTCGAACACAAAAGATTCTAATGCAGCAAACGAAGAAATTATCCTTGCAATAGCTTTGGCTGCTCTCATCTTCATTTTGATAGTCATTATTTGTCTTGCATGCGCTCGAAAGAAAAAGAAGAAGCAAAAGCAAAAGGAAGCATATTACTATCCCAAATCACCCCAAGGTGGAGAATATTACAAAAACCAATGGCCAGGATCACCTCACGAACACGTGGTCCAATTCACAAGACCAGGAATGATGGGTGTTCCCGTGGGTGTGGGTCCCAAATGGGGTGCCACATCACAACGAAGCACGAGTGGCAGCTTATCACCCTCAACACTCGTTCCAGCAACCCGAACTTTAGCATTCACTATGAGCCAGTTTTCGTATAATGAGTTATCATCAGCCACTGGTGGGTTCTCAAAGTTAAATTTGTTGGGCCAGGGTGGCTTTGGGTACGTTTACAAAGGGTTGCTGACTAATGGGCAGGAAGTAGCTGTAAAGAGCTTGAAATCAGGTAGTAAGCAAGGTGAACGAGAGTTTCAAGCAGAAGTTGAGATTATTAGTAGAGTACATCATCGCCATTTGGTGTCACTTGTTGGATACTGTGTTGCTGATTCACAGAGAGTTCTTGTGTACGAGTATGTTCCAAATAAGACGTTAAACTTCCATCTTCATGGTGAGTTTTATTTTGATTTTTTAGACCCAAATGGAATTTAAATTTCATAATGTAAATAGTAACAAAGTTTGATCTGCAGGATTGGGATGTCCGGCCATGAAATGGGAAACTAGGATACGTATTGCACTAGGTTCAGCAAAAGGACTTGCGTACTTACACGAAGATTGTATGCCTTTCTCCTCTTGTATATTATAGCATATTTAGTATGATTTATTACATTAAAGATCTCTTTGAAATTTGCAGGCGATCCTCGGATCATCCATCGTGATATTAAATCTTCCAACATCCTGCTTGACGACAATTTTGATGCTAAGGTAAGTTATTTTACTTCCATATATTCAACAACTAGAGGTGAACATTTCGATCCATTTACATACGAATGGGTCAATTTAGGTCGTGTTTTATCCCAAACTGGTCAAATAAAAAAAATCCTATATAGGAAGCGGGTCAAATGGGTCAAAACAGGTAGCAAGTCACCTGAAGTATACTATTTTAATGCATACAAGTTACAACCCCCTGCATTGTTTTTATTCTTATATTTATATTGTTATTTTAGTTACATTGTTTTGCTAATGGTATACAAAGCAGTAGTATTTTAAGTTCTTTAAACTAAATTGGCAATAAAATGTTTGCACATCATGTTTTGACCTGTTGTACAACGTGCGTCTCTTAGAAAGAACCTCTAGACAAAGTTCTCATCTATTCTAAATCCTTTTAGTTATATGATAGATATAACAAATACAGGTGGCTGATTTTGGATTGGCTAAACTAGTGTCTGGGGATGACACTCATATCTCAACACGCGTTATGGGAACTTTCGGGCAAGTTACATTATACAGATCACAAATTCACAATGATCTGCTTTACATACCATACATACCGGTACGTTATTCTTTGTTTGTTGTATTAATTTTTTGGTGTTATTATAGGTACTTAGCTCCGGAGTATGCTTCGAGTGGCAAGCTAACAGAAAAGTCTGATGTTTTTTCATTTGGAGTAATGTTACTGGAACTGTTGACTGGAAAGAAACCAATTGATTCTACCAATGACTGCATGGATGATAGCTTGGTAGAATGGGTTGGTATCACTTCTTTTTAATGTTTAAATTTTTTCAAAAGATATAAACTAATTTTGTTTTTTGTTTGATAATAAATCAGGCAGGGCCACTTCTTGCCAAGGCTTTGGAAGATAGAAACTATAATGAGCTTGTTGATCCACGCTTAGAAGGGAACTATGACCTGAACCAGATGGCTCGTATGGTTTCTACGACTGCAGCTAGCATCCGTCATTCTGCTAAGCGTCGTCCCAAGATGAGCCAGGTAAGCTAGTTATTAATTTTGTTCAATCACCAAAAACAAAGTTTCATCTTAGCTTAATACTCCGTAACTATTAAGAAAAAAATGAAGTTAACCAACATGTAAAAGTTTAATTAATTCAGATTGTCCGAGCATTGGAAGGTGATATGTCGTTAGATGCCATAAATGATCTCTTGAAACCACAACGAGTTGGGTCCACATTAAGCGTGAACCAGATCCCAGACTCGCCGAACTCTATTGTTGATGACACCAGGGCCTACAACGACGACATGAGGAAGTTCATAGAGAAAGTAAAGTCATCAAGCCAAGAACATGAAAGAACCTAGTAAGTGAGAACAGGATATGATGAACCTGAACTCTCTTCATATCTCGTCAAACATGAAAAGAAAGCTCTACAGATTAAGTTGAATTTTACACGACATTATGGTATTAGAAGGGTCTGAATCATGTTTGTGATTCGACCAATGTGCCTCCAAGAAAGTGTTGGTATTAACCATATCTTTGGTTCGAATTTGGCAGAAAGTTTGTTTGGTTTAACAGAAGGTTTAACGAGATTTGCAGCAAAGAAATAACAAGATATATGATATTGTAACAAAGTGTAGTATGTAAAAATACTTGTGGAATTAATTAACTATGCAGCGTGATTTACATATATATATTCTGTGAAGGGACATGACTATTGAAGGTTAAAAGACACAATGGTTCATGTGAACCATCATACCCCTTCGTTCTATAACTGCCCAACCAAATATTAACTAACAGATATGTTGGTTCGTTGTGACTGTTGGCGTTTGGCCAAACAGTACATCGAACAGAAACTTAAAACATATACTAGAATCTTAATACAACTTTATAATTGTTCTAATAATAATAAGTAAATCATATGATCTTAAAATACTTCCAACATTCTCCCTCCTAAGATCATAGGATTGACAGCATGTTGATGTGTTCTTCGAATCATCAAGTGATGATTGTGAAGTCGTCACTTGTGTTGCTACATGTTTCTGTCTTGACCGATTGTGTTCCAGCCTTTGTGACTTGTTGCCAAGTTTGTGGTTGACTCGGTTTGGTGTAGAGTTTCTTTTCTTCTTCATCTTCCAAAATAATACCAAAGTGCTCTAGCTTTTCTTTACCTTGGAATTCTGCCGAATTATGTTTGGTGCCAACGCCTCTTGATGAGACAACAGACTAAAAGTGTCCACTTCTACTCTTTTGGTAGGAAAATTTGGGCCCCTAGCAGTCTTGTAATAGGATGTGAAAATGTCTAGATATTTGATGTAGCACTTCTTCAATTCATCACCATCTTGCTTTGATAAGCCAATAAGTTCACCAATCGTACCGAATTCTTGACCAAAATGAACACTTAAGTATCCTCCAAGTCCTTCTATTAGTTTGTCAAGATCAAGTAGATGCACTTGGATTCCATTGATTGTGGGAGGAATAGGACCGGGAAGGGATTTGTTTAAGTAATGATTATAAAACCACTTGACAACTTTATCAAATTTGTATCTAAAATAATCCCATTCTTGACGAATAATATCATCACATTTAATCAAGTTTAAAAAGGCTACAAATTCATTAAAAGTAGTAACTCTTGTTGAATATATGTTTCCTTTAATCTTAATCATATCATCTTCTGAATTTGCCAATGATTCAAAATAAGTTTCCAAGAAATCATTGTGCCTTTTCCTTAAACTATCTTCATTAAAAACATGATCTTCAAAGTTATTAAACATATAAACTAGCCTACAACGATTTCCTTCATAGACTATTTCAAAACCTTGTTTTTCAAGTAGGTCGATGGAAAGTATGTTAAGTGTAACTTCGGGAGCATAAAAGACCCCCGGTATTAATAAACCTCGACCATCATCTTTGATAATAACTTCACCAATTCCATATGTAAATAAAAATTTCATTTGATCCTTTAACTTTGAAACAACAAAATCCTCTTTTATATTACGAAAAGAATTGAGATTAGAGCATAAGTGCTTATCTATTTGGTTGCTAATGTACCAGATGTCGTCCCAATGTCCTTGGTCCGTTCCCTTTAAGATACAATTCGTTGAGAAATGAATGTATTCGCGATACTTCAATTCAATGGTTGGCTTTTGTATCTTGTGAGTACCCATGATGTCGATTTGATGTGGTATAGGAGTCGAATTTTCTGCCTTCTCTTCTTCTTCATGTTTCATTGGACAAGATGTTGAGATGTGACCCTTCTTCTTGCATATAAAACATTTGTGTTTACGGTATTTGTTTTGAGTAAGAGTTGTGTTGTATTCCTCGATCTCCTCTGGTTTCTTCTTTAACATATCCTTGCAGTCATGTGTAATCTGTCGTATGCACTTGCCCAGTTTCCTTTCGTTTTCTCTTTTCAATTGTCGATGTATGAACGCTTGCTGCATCTTCTTCCTTAGAGGTTTCCCAGATTCGCTCTGATGCCAATTATTAGAAGGGTCTGAATCATGTTTGTGATTCGACCAATGTGCCTCCAAGAAATTGTTGGTATTAACCATATCTTTGGTTCGAATTTGGCAGAAAGTTTGTTTGGTTTAACAGAAGGTTTAACGAGATTTGCAGCAAAGAAATAACAAGATATATGATATTGTAACAAAGTGTAGTATGTAAAAATACTTGTGGAATTAATTAACTATGCACGGTGATTTACATATATACTAGCAGGGTACCCGCGCGATGCAGGCGGCGGGTTACCCCTATGACTATATTTTGTGGCGAGCAAATATTGTTCGATTACATTTTTTATAAAAAACAAATTACCATACAAATAAATAATAATTTAAATTAAAATAAATTTAAGCAATAATAGTTATAACCATTTTTAGCATTTTCTAGTAAGATTGCTCAATATGTTATACAACCAAATTTTTTTTTAATATATATGTTTATTTGACCAATAGTGTTCCACGTTTCCAAAATATTTAAAAAGCTTATACACAAAATACAACACAAAAACATGTATAATCCAAATAACTAACCACATATATAAAAAAGCCTATCACTTGTATTGAAACCGTATTTTTTTAGGCGGTTATATAAATACTTCCATAGCCCTATTCCACTATCCGTTAATTTCATATCACAGTCAAAATATGTCCTATTATCTAAAAAAAACTTAGATTATCTATTGTTCTATATCCCATTTCACTTCAATAAAAAATGAAACATATGTCACACTTCTCCACATACACACAAGTATAAAAACCACACAAGATTCTATCTTCATTGACGTTGCACGCCTTCATCGATCTTGTGGTTGCAAGTGGCAGCATCTCGGTCAGCGCAGAGCGACTGTACGGTCGACCGACCACTGTGCCGAGCCTAATGGCTTTATTTTTAAGTACTTGACTTAGTAGCTTGATTAGCTTGTACATTATGATTAAATGATTGTATATTTTGGTGAGAGGGTGAATTAATTAGTGTATTAATTATATGTGTTGAATAGATTGTTGACCTTAAAATCATTGTGCTTTACATACTTGTGCTTTGTGTTTTAAATGATTGTAATATTGGGTGTAGGGGTGTTTTTAATGCTATTTAATGTATAATTGTAAGAATTTTGGTCTTAATTTCTTTCTGTGCTAATTTTTGTTGTACACCATGCTTTGATTGTTGTAATTATGAAAATTGCTTGCTTTAAAGTGTTGTAACCATGCATTATTTTTTGTACATCTGAATTTTTTGGAGAGAGAATCGTTCCTCTATTATAAGTAGTATAGATATTCTGTGAAGGGACATGACTATTGAAGGTTAAAAGACACAATGGTTCATGTGAACCATCATACCCCTTCGTTCTATAACTGCCCAACCAAATATTAACTAACAGATATGTTGGTTCGTTGTGACTGTTGGCGTTTGGCCAAACAGTACATCGAACAGAAACTTAAAACATATACTAGAATCTTAATACAACTTTATAATTGTTCTAATAATAATAAGTAAATCATATGATCTTAAAATACTTCCAACATATGGTAAGGTTTATGGTAGAATGTTGAAGTTTTCGTGGAAGAAGTTATTCACCGAGTAGTTTGGATCTTCCTATTTCAAACAAGCATTTGCATTGAAAATGTTTGTGACTTTGTATATACAGTTGGACTGATTACTGTTGTATGTTATGAAGATGAAATATACATATATGCTGCAATTTTCATTCTTTTTATCATATTTTACGGCATGAAATTGTTATACTCCATTTAATTATTTTGAGTACTTGCATTTGTCAAATTATGATCTATGAGGTATAACCTTCATCTACTTTTATGTTTAAGATTAAGGATATGTATTTACTTCATACTATACCTGAAACACGAAAATGGACAAAAGAGAAGAACATTTGAAACAATGGGCTAAAGTGCAAAGTTGGGGAAGCTACTAAGGACAAAGGACTGAGCTATTTTGAACGTCCAAGATCAAACAAAGCCCGACGAGCCTCCAAAATGGGTTAAATATGAATGTGTTACGAAAATTTTAGACAAGCAAAAACGAAGATCAGTTAAAACCTCTAAAAGTTTTAGTCCCAGTGCAGTCTTAAACTTATCAGTGGACTCATTCAAAGGAAGTTCAATACCGTTACCCTAGAAAATGTGTCAAATACAAAAATGCTGCGAGACACATAGACAAGCAATAAGGAAGATCACTGACGTTTAGAAGTTTGAAATCCCAAGCACGTTAAACAACTTATCTATCAACGCATGTTCTTAAAACTTTCAGAACAAAATAATGACTGAAAGTGAAATGCAGTTGGATGCAAAGAGCTCACACTGCGGTTGTATACATCCTGAATTTCCGAGTTAATGTAATGAATGCCATCAATGAGTTCCATTTTACTACGTATCCGAATTAAATAATACAGATATATGCATGTATTAGTAAAATTAGTTGTATTAGAGACCCGTTACGTCATTTTGTTGAAATGTGAACTGAATTAATTTTTGCATTTAATTACCACTCAAATTATATAATGTAGGTGGAGCTCTGGAGGCTATATATATATATATATATATATATATATATATATATATATATATATATATATATATATATATATATATATATATATATATATATATATATATCTATCTATCTTACACCCGAAAGATTTCTATAAAACTCTTTTGTGCTTTTGCTTTGAGTGCTGCACTATGTAAGTAACAATGCTTCATCACTTCTTCTACTCGTTATCTTGCATATATAGAATGTTTATCGGTTCCTATTTTATTGAATCTCTTAGTTTTTATAATTTAGTTTCTCGTTGAGATTTGTCTGGCCGTAATTAAAAAAAAAAGAATTCATAAGGGATTTTTGTTATTACTAAATAAATGCTACTTCAAAAATGTTCACGTGATTGTCATTCTGAAAGCAAAGAAGATGGTGGAAATAACGCGCTTGCCGGTTGACATCTTGACTATGATCATGGTCATTGTCGCAACCTCTGCTAATGGATTCAGAGACATTGCATGGATATCGGCAACGTAAATCATTTCTTAATCTTTTTTTCTTTATTTTTGTTGCATAATGTTAACATAAATTGCTTAAATCTGTGATTTCTTTGCAAACTTTATGCAGCTGCAAGGAGTTTAAGAAGGTTGCTAAACAAGCATGTGTGTTAAAGCTGCTAGATTTTCAAGATTCTACATCTACTTGTACCCTTGATTACACAAAGCATCGTCATCCAAAAGACATCCTTTTCTTATGTGCCAGATACGGAAATCAGATTGCTGAGTCGAGTTTCGGAAAGGTAACCATTTTCTAATATAACAAATACCTGTTTTATTTTCCTAAGGATAAGTTTTGGTTGATCCACTTCAACCCAAGCCATTTTGACAGTACTAAATTTCGATCCACTTCAACCCGGGCCAGTTTGACCCTTTAACTTACCCATCCGACCCGCTCTATTGGTTGTAAGCACTTGAGTGAAATTTTTGCAACTTTTGTATTGTTCGTCTCCTTTGACATGTTTCCTTTTTAGTTACTTTTTGTTATGTTTTACATGTTTGACTTGTTGCAAATAAATTATAACACAAACTGACACATATTAGCATGAAAGGAATGGAAGTTTCTCGTGTAACATTTTTCATTATTTAAACTTTGTTTAACTAAGTGACTAATGATGATCTAACTGTGTTTGGTGAACTTTTAACAGGGTCTTTTGCATGGCGATCCTTGGTGTTGGCTAATGATTTTCTTAAACAGCCATCCTGCCTATGATGAAAATGGGTCAAATGTTAGTGGGCCCTTACAACACCGCAGACTTGTGAGATCATTCATCCGTCATGGCAGCTCTGAAGACATTTCTAAGATATTCTTCCCTTTGCACATATACATGATCTCAAATGCTGGATTTGAAGAGTACCATGCGCATATTACATCTCAAGCTATTGTTGATATGTGCTTGTATGAGAACATAAGATTTAGTATACTTGCATTCACGAATGGCGAAGCTACATGTTTAGTGCATATCCTGCAAGACCTCTTCCTGGGGATATGCGACCACATAATTTAGAACCTCGTGAAGGTGTGCTTATCTTATACGATGAACTCATCCCCTTGACTCTCTTTTGAGTCATGGATGTCGTTGTGTGTCCTCTTATGACTTCAAACAAGTAATATAAGTAAATCTTTATGGTAACCTGGCTATCCTTTATAAGTCTTACCAGTGGACAAGTTATAACTTTTCTCATCATAGTTAATCAAATGTTTAAACTACTTAACACACTATCAATGTATGTGCATGTTGAAGTTTTGCAATGCGGAATCTCAAAAATATTATAACCACAATTCAGTGTCACCTTCCCTGTAAATGAATTAAAAGCATAGCTTATTTCATTAAGTTAAAAAAATATTGTCTTCTTCAATATAATTTGTTTTTTTAGTATTGTCTGACTAAAAAAAAGGTGTAGTTCTTGTTTTTCTGTTTTGCAAGCAAAAAGTAATGAAGTTATCTTTTCAAAAAGTTGTTTTTAGAAGAAGAGTAAAATTGTCATCAAGTATGATGCTTTCAAAAGAAACATAGGATAAACAAAACATTGAATAATCAGCAGTTAAAACAATGAAACTAAACATACCTAATGTCAATTAGTTTGATGGCAACCATTGGAACTGAATCATTTACATTTTAACTAAGTATATCCCTCCAACACATTACCATATGCCCGTCGATCTAAACAAATGAATTGTCTTTCATACAGTTAATCTTGTACCTGTACTTTGGTCTTCCTAGGTGCCCACGCCAGCAACGTGTATGTGGACTATAAAGTAGGATATCTTCGTTATACAACCATGAATACATAATCAAATATCTTTCTTTTCACTCTCATACATGTGGAACAACAAACTGCTCAAGACTTGGAGATCAACTGTGTCTGTATTGCAAGTCCTTTGTAGATAACATTTTTAGCATCGACATTCCCCCTAAGATTATAATCTCTGTATGATAGGAAAAAAAATAATGTTGTTGGTCAGCATAGTTATACTCAAGAAAACAATGCTGAAAAAGGCAAGGTATTGATCAGTGTCATAAAAAAGTTTTCTTGCATGGATAAAACTCGTTTACTAAAATTTATTATTAATGATATGAGTCTCTTAAACCAACTGGTCTAGCTCAGTTGGCCACCAAGGGTAACCTTGGGGAGGTCTCTTTGGAGAGGTCTCAAGTTCGAGTCTCTCCATTGGCCTTCAGGGGCCCGAAATAAATAGAAGCAGGAGTGGGGTTTATCCCCTAAGGAGAAAGGTTCGAGGCTTGCATACTGCCTAATTGGATGTCACTGTGGGCTCGGATCACTAACTACTAACTCGCCGTTCAAAAAAAAATGATATGAGTCTCTTACCTATCCCTTCTCGAACCGAGATATTAGGCTTCATGACATCTTTGGAATTCACAAGGACTATATCACCGAGGTAAAGGTGGTTGGTTGGCACATAAACACAAGATAGCTCCTCGACACCTGTGTTTTTCCTAAGGGTAACAGTTGATGTTATGAATCCCATTGCGTATTCACCAACACTTGGATGCCTTATTTTTGCAACTTCCTTAAAGCATGTGATCTTTGGCCTGCAGAAGTGAAATTTGGAGCTAACTTGATCATATCTTATAGAGGAAAATGGTCGATTTGGGTTAGTTTTACTTAACGGTCGAATGGGTCAAGTTTTAAAACACAGATAAAACTGAAACGGGTCAAACATGTTAAAGTCACTGATGCGCGAGATTGCGACCACGCACTAGGGTTTTACCTCTCAAGGGATCTTGAGAAGCTTGCAATCCCCACCAGGCAGTGTACCTGACCGATGTAGTATAGTGTAGTGGCAAGTACCGGGGGATTGATCGTTCTCTCAGGGAATAGTGTCGTTAGGATTGAAAAACTACTCTAATAGGTCTAGGGGTGAGGGAAGATTCTTTGTGTATTTTATATTTTTAGGAAAGCAAGTAAAAATCTCGAAAAACTACTAATACAAATAAAATAAAATAACGAAAAAGTAAATGGTTGTGAAAACTATAATGGAGAGAAGTGTGTTTACTTAGATTTCCTTACTCCCTAACTATCTCTTACCGATTTATTAGTGTGTATTAATTGCGTGGATGACGGATTGTATTCCTTAATACCATTCATAGGGGTGTGTACGGACTTCCCCTAACTCTATGAGATCCTACTTCACTCCTATGTCGAGCCGGCTAAGAAGCTCCTAACATGGGATCACTAGAATTCACTCATGCATTNGGGGAGTCCAAGGGTTTCTTCCTAAGTCTTACAATTATACATGCATGGCCCTTGGACTTCCTCACATTGTAACATTACATCATAAATTAACTAAACATAAATGATAGAATGTAAACATAATAAGTCTAATATGCAACCTATTACAAATGTAATGACCGACACTTTTCATTACGTGAAACGTGATCCTAACATAACACACCATTCAATCAATAATCAATAGTTAGGTTTCATTAGATCTAAGCAAACACAAAGAAAATCTAGCCTAGCATGTTAAATAAAAGACAAGAACAAGATAGAATCAAACAACACATAGACATATTGAATGATTAATTGATTACTTATCTTCAATGTAACATGAGAGATCCAATGGTTTAAAACCCTTAAAAAAAGCTGCAAAAATCGTCTAGGGTTTCTCTCTAAAAAGTTCCACACGAATGACTAAAAATTATGCGAATATATATAGAAAAACAGATCTGACGGCGTCACGTTATGGACTTGACGCCGTCACCTCGCCGTGGTTAGGGTTTCTTGATAGCCTTCTTGACGCCGTCCCTCTTTAATCTGTTCTGGCTTATCAAGGCTTGACGCCGTCAGGAGGGGTCTTGACGCCGTCAGGAGGGGTCTTGACGCCGTCTGGAGTACTGTTCCAGCAGATTTTGACACTTTGTCGAATTCTTCACTTTTATGCTCCGAAAACGTCCAAAATGCTTCCTTTTCTAGAATTTCTCTCCAAAGTACCTAAAATGCCGAAAGGAACGATTTAGGGCGATATTTGATCAAATAAATACGATTTCGGGCTTAAATGACCCCCGAAAAGCGGTACACTTTTCGCCTCATCAGTCACCGTAAGTGCTCTTCAAATGTTTTCAACCTCTTATATTGATTTACTCAAACAACAATTATTATTTTGATATGCTAGTTTTCAAAATCATATTTAAAAAAACACGTATTTACAAATTAGTAAGAAAGAGGTCAACATAAAATGATAGCCGGTCAACCCAGTTCGACATGCCCCATTTCGACCCACTTCTGTAAACCACCCATTTTGATCCAGTTACCCAACCCGCCCATTTTCCACTTGGAATAACTAGGATTGATTGGTTAATAACTTATTACCTGGTAAGATGGCTGAACTGATTTGTTTAGAGGCAGTGTATATATAGCTCATGAGAGGCATCTTCTTAATTATAAACTCTCCCAAACTTAGAAGAGAAGTTCCCAACCATGATGACATGAACACACCCACAAAAAATATAGACGTTATTGTGGTCATGAATTCAAGACCTGTGTAAGAAGCTAAGCTATTTAGAAGAAGATTATTGTATTCATTCAGTAGCCAAAAGAACATCTGATATTTTTTTCTAGTCATAAGCACCTTGATAATCAGAATTAGCCAACCTCTAAAACAACTTATTATCTTACTATTCTAAGTTCTAACAACATAAGCATATTAAAATTGATTTTTCGATATTATCTTATATAACATTATCAGTTTCAAGATGCAAATCCAAACACCCTCTAAATATAGTTTAATACTTTTAAAAATGTAATACAAGCTTTTTAAATTTCGTTAAATGTCTATAGAAATACCTCAATAACAAAAAGAATCATCATGTGAGCTAGTATGTCACACCTCGCCAAGGCGGAAACGCGAGTGTGTAACTTCATGAATATCTTCACAACACTTGGTGTCTAATAGAGAAATACTACAATGCACATAAATAGAGCAAAGTACAAACACGAAGTGTTGTAACAATACCCCAAGAATAAAATAACCAAAACAAAAATCCAAAGGTATCTTCAATAGATATGAAAGTACCAAATGAAAAACATAAATGTATTACAACCAAATTCAAATAAAGTCAACTCCAAACATAAATAAAGTCTTCGAATGCAACTAAGTCTCGCCTAATTGCTGCTCTCAACTTTAGCCTTAGAATGCTCACCTGAAAATGATGCTTAAAACGTCAACATAATGTTTGTGAGATTCATAGGTTTAAGACACACATTCACACTCAAGGAAACCAGTTCACTGTGATTATAAAACATAGCTGGACAAATAAATATAGTTATCATATAAGCTACATGCAATCACACAACAAGAGGCAACCATTGGGATGGAACGTGCCAACCGATCCAATTCATATCACACAATAATTCGCAACCATTGGGACGGAACGTGCCCACCGATCCAAATTCACAACATCCGGGCCGGAACGTGACCCCCGCTCCAAATAATATCATCAATTAGGTCGCATGCACGAGCAACAGGATAAGCATCCTCCCAATTGGATCCCATTATAACCATACAACATAATAGTGAGTAGGAGTATTACTCTCCAATTGGATACTCCCCCCCAATTGGACCACACAACATTATCACACAACATTCATCACATAGCATTCATACGATAACATTATAAGTCCAAGCCTTTTAATTCACACATAATCACAGTAACTCAAATGTTAGGAATACGATTTTTCTTAAAGAAGATTCGGTCACCCCAAGTACGATTAAGCATTGTTTAGCTCGTAGTATTTATAATAGTAAATAGTACGTAGATTAGTAATAGTTAGTATTCATGGAGTCGGGTCGGGTCTTTACCCACTGTCAGCCCGATCCACAGCCTAGTAAAGGCTACCCACTGTCAGCCCGATCCACAGCCTAGTAAAGGCAAGCACCACCTTGTACATATAAATAGCCCTCTCCATCCTTGGAGAGGGTTGGACCTTCTCAATCTTATTTTCTTTTTTTTGGTTTTCTCTCTCTCTAAGGTTCCCACTCTCTTTTTTTCTCTCTCTAACTTCTTTCTTTACTTCTTCTTATTCTTTCTTTCTTTTTCTTCATTATTTGATCCATATAACACAAAACCATACATGTTATTAATATGAGTATCCTACAATTGGTATCAAGAGCCAAGGTTTCATCTTAGGACTTGGTTTCTCTTGGATTTGTGGTTTATGTTGGGGCTCGACTTGTTTTTTACATTTCTCATAGTTTTCTCCATAGTTTGATCTTGTTTGTGGTTATGGTTGTTAGAATCTTTCACTACTAAAGCCTACCTTGGTCCTTGGTTTAGTGATGAGACGAAAAGTGTACACGTTTTAAGGGGTCATTTAAGCCCTAATTCGAGTAAATGTGATCAAATATTGCCCTAAATCGTTCCTTTTGTCATATTAGGTACTTTTGAGAAGAATTCTGGAAAACATGCATATTTGGACGTTTTTGGTGCATAAAAGTGAAGAAAACGACAAAGTCTCAAAAGAAGCTGGATTTCCTTCCTGACGGGGTCAGAGTTACAAGGTGACGCCGTCAGCAAACATGGACAAAGGAGTAAAATCAGATTACACTAGACGCCCTATGAAGAAAACAAGATGTTTACACCTGACGGCGTCAGGTGTTAGAGAAAGTAGGCCGTCAGGTGTTAACTTAAAGAGTGACGGCCCAGAGCAAAATAAAGAGTGACGGCGTCAGAAGTAAATCTAGGCCATCCGAGAACCCTAATGACGGCGAGCTGACCGCGTCAGAACCCATAACCTGATGCCGTCAGAATGTAAAATCTATATATACTTTTCTATTTTTCATTCATTAGTGTGGAACTTTTGGTACAAGTTTGGGAAAAACCCTAAAGACGAATTTGGCTGTATTTTCAAGGGTTTTTCACCCTTGAATCCTTCATGTTCAATTAAAGATAAGTCCTTACTCAAATTAATCAATATGTCTATGTGTTGGTTAATTATATCTTATGCTTGTCTTTCAATTAACATGCTAGGCTAGATTTTTCTTGTGTTTGCTTAGATCTAATGAAACCTAACTATTAATAAGTGGTTGATTGGTGTGTTATTACTTTGTTGGGATGAATGTTTCATCAATGTTAGGCTTAAGAAAACTGGCAATACTCCTATATGGTAACATGCTTGAACGTCTTAAGAAACATGTAACTAAGGCATACTAGGTTATTAAGGTAGTATTTAACGCATGAGCCACTGTTTACAATCCCTATGATTATGTGTACACATGGTTGTAGGAGGAGATAAGAGCTCATAGAATTGGGGAGATATGTATGCCACCCCATGAATTGTTAAGGAATACACCCGTCATCCACGCAAGTAATACATACACCAATTAACCGGTAAAAGATAGTTAGGGAGTAAGGAAATCTAAGTAAACACATTTGTCTTCATATAAGTTTTCACAACCACAATAGTTTAGTTATTTTATTTTTCTTGCAATTGTAGTTTTTTGGGTTAGTTGACTAGCAACTAATTCCACCCACTCCTTCAAAACCCGAGATTTTACTTGCTTTCCATAAAATATAAAAATACAAAAATAATCTTCCTTCACCTTTAGACCTATTAGAGTAGTTTTTCTATCCTAACGAACACTATTCCCTGTGAGAGAACGATCAATCCCTAGTACTTACCACTACACTATACTACACCGACCAGGTACACTGCCTGGTGGGATTGCAAGCTTCTCAAGATCCCTTGAGAGGTAAAACCTGTTGCGTGGTCGCAATCCCACGCTCATCAAGTTTTTGGCGCCGCTGCCGGGGAATAGTTATTGTTTAGGTAGAATTTTTTATTTTATTAGGTCTACACACTAGATTCCTTTCTAGTGAGATTTTTATTTTATTTTTCTAGGATTTCTTTAGTCTATCTTTTTTCTTCGTGTTTTTGTTCGTAACCATTACCATCCACCAACATGGAAGGTGGTAACATCCTCGATCCCAACAACCCACCTCAACCAAACCACTAACCACAACCAAACCAACCTCCTAGAGCCCGTACCTTAGGAGAGTATTCCTGACCTAGCAACATGGCTATCGCAATACCATTGAGCTCACTCAAGGAGCCAATGTCACTCCCTTGCGATCCGACACCATCCGGTTGGTGCAAAGCGGATGCGCATTCCATGGACTTCGTTCCGAAGATCCAAATCAACATCTCAAGGATTTCCTCAAAATCGTAGATTCTATAGACCTTGATATTGCCACTCGAGAGACTACCCGATTACGTCTCTTCCAATTCTCTCTGCGAGACCATGCTAGTCAGTGGCTAGAGCGTCTACCCGCAGGATCCATCACCTCTTGGGATGATCTCACAACTCGCTTCTTAGCTCAATTTTTCCCACCGGGGAGAACTACCAATCTAAGGAATGATATCTTGGCGTTCCAACAACGCCAAGGCGAAACCCTCTACGAGGCATGGACTCGATTCAAGGAATTACTCCAAAAAGTCTCTCACCATGGCATAGACCTTTGGCTTCAAGTACAAATCTTCTATGACCATATCAATATCCCCACGAGGCAAACCATTGACCAAGCGGCCGGTGGCAAGCTACGTGATCTAAGTGCGGAACAATCATGGGATCTCCTAGAAGATCTTGCTCTATATGACAACGAAAGTTGGAATGATCCCCGTGATTTGAATAAGACGGTCAAGGCAATATCTTTGCCTTCGAATAATTCAAGCACTTCCGACCGTAGGATCATAGAACTTGAAGACCAAGTCAAGTTTCTCATGAAATCCTACGAGGCTCCCAACCCATCAAGCCAAGTGAATAAAATCACTTCCTCATGCGAATTATGTAGTGGTCCCCATGACACTCGTGATTGCATGGAACTCCCCGAACAAGCTTTTGCGGACTACGCATCCTCACGTACCGACGGAGCGGGAGACAAGTGGTACACTTTCAAACCCGAGCCAAACCCTTACGGTGATTCATACAACCCCTCATGGAAAAATCACCCAAACCTTAGGTGGAAGTCAAACCAAAACATGCCCCAAAACAATTCTTCCAACCCACCTAATCGTTTTCAACCCAACGGTCCTTCCTCGAACCGTACCTTCAACAATAATCCTTGCAACAACTATGGTAGTACCAATAACTTTGAAGGATTGATGTCCAATTTTATGGCATCTCAAGAGGCTCGTATAGCTAAATTCACATCCGAATTTAATCAACAACAAGTAGAGATGACCAATAAGATTGACAACTTATTGAAGGCCCTTACCAACCAAGTGCTATCACCTCCACATAAGGACGCTAAGACCACTAATAGCGGACCCCAAATCAAGGACCCACCCTTCTTCATCCAAACATGTCCACTTCGTCAACGTTGTCACTATTAGACCAATTGATAGGAGTGAGGAAAACAATGAACCTAGGGATGAAGTTAAGGAAGTCGAGGTAGATGAGGAAAGTAGGGTAAGCAATATTGAAGAAGTAGATGATGGAGAGGACTACTTCAATAAGTTACCAACTAGAGAAGAACGGGCATACCATAAGGATTTATTCGATGACTCCGAGACACCATACTTCCTAGGTAACCCGATTATCAAAACGGGCGACCGTTCTAATCTCAACATACCATGCAACATAGGACATTTGCATGTGTGGAAAGGTTACATCGACCCTAGATCTCCCATAAACATCATGACTAGAGCCCAATACAACTTGATAATGAAAAATCAACTTAGGTATAGGGTGTTCCCAGATAAGGGATGGATTAGTAACTTCACGGGAAGAGTTAGGGGATTACCGGTTTATGTAGGGAACTTCACCTATGTTACATACTTTGTGATTGTAGAAGATATCCGGCCAATAGTCGATGCAAGTTTAACTCAAGTAGTCTTGGAAAAACCGTTTATTGAGGTCTCTAGAATGACTTATGAACCTTCCTTAGGGATAGTTAAATTTAAGGATGAGACCGATGAAGTGAACTACCAAATGCCATATAAGATAGAGCAATTCCAAAACTTGTCAAACGTTGAAAAAGAGCTACAAGCGGTCTACTATAGGAATGATGAGGATAGACGTAGGGAAGTAGACTATGTCATGGAAAGGATATTCGGTTTCTACAAGGATTGTTTGAAATTAGGACCGGATTATAAAACCGGACAAGAGGATGACCTAGAAACTGAGACCAACGATGGAGTCACGTAAGGTACGGTGACTTTGAGTCTAGCTAAAAGACTCGTTAATAAAGAAAAGCGCTTCTTGGGAGGCAACCCAAGCTTTGTGTGTTTTGTTTGTTTGCTTATTTGATTTTATTTGTTTCCGTATGTATGATATTTCTTGTTATCGATTCATGATTCAAACTAACTTGTGAAAATGCTTTATTTTGTTTTTAACTTCGTCTTAACTACATATAAAGGTATTTTGCAAAAGCTAAGTGTAAGGGAAATCTAAATCGGTTTATAAGAACGAATGAACATGAATCATAACAATGTAAATTAACATACATATTAGTATTTGTTTGAGTCAAATGCTTGTATCGAGTCATAATGAATTTTTGCAGGAATTCCAGGAAGTAAGGTATAGTTTTTCCAGAAATTTTCCGGAAACTTAACATGAGAATTCTGTCA